>JBBPNG010000900.1:0-14682 GCA_038091095.1 Leccinum incarnatum
AGACATCGAGGCGCAGCGATGCGCGCTCGAGTTTTGGAATCAGAAACGAGGCAAAGACGTCTCGTCCGACTCTGATTATGAACTTCGCCAGTCACGACCTAAGAAGACAAGGTCTAAATGTAAGAGGACCTCCAGTCGCGCTACGACTAGGAGTCCTGCCATCGCCGACAAGGATGATGAGGGGAAAGTGGATAAACCCGTCGAATTTCTGATTCAATCTGCGCTGAAGGCTAAGAACAGAAAGCCTCGGGCATCGGGCGTCCGTATGCTGGAGCCCATTCAGCACTGGCAGATTGCTCCCTCCAGCTATATCGGACGAGCACTAGGAGGCACTGAAGTGAGCCGTCGAAAGTCGGACAACAACAGTAGCGACGCTTCAGACAGCTCTTCGGACTCTTCGGATGGGTCATTTGCATCAAGCTCGAGCAGTGGGTCCAGCCCGTCGAGCGAGACCAATACGTCCTCGTCCTCATCAATAGCTTCAAGTTATCTCGTTGTTTTGTTCGGAACTAAGCAACGGGATAACTTGAAGCTATGCCGAGCGTTCCAAAACCTGAAAACGGTTCGTTGCCGAGCTGAACGAGCTATGTAACCTTGTCGGAAATGTTAGTGATAAGGTTATGAAGCTCTGGTTCGGACTGAACTCGTACATTCAGAAGGAACTCTGGTGAAATAAATTAAACTCCGAGAAGTCATCGTTGAAAGCTGTGATCTCAGCTGCCGAGGTGATCGAGATTGCTCGTTCCGTTGGTGAACACAAAGGAACAGGGAGTTAGTGTATCAAGAACGGCTGCGAGTTGGGAGGAAACAGGACTCACGGAGATGGGCACCGACGGGGAGGACGGAGAGGACGAAGAAACGGACGAACATCATGGCCGCTCACCGACGCTTCCCTCGACACGTTGTTGTCGGCGGCGCCCGCATCACTTTCCCCTCTGTCTACTATCCTCAAAGGCGCTCAGCTGGACTTCATCGATCCATCATTCACATCGGACTACATCCCCTTGATCGAGAACCCCGCACCAGAACCATCTAATCAACCACCCCCTCTCCCCACAACCCTATCAGTTCCGTTGTCTGAGACTCAAGTCGAGTCAGGGCCGGGCACGGGAGTGGGGAACGTTCACTACCCCTGAATCCTACTCTTGAGGCGGGCTGGGCTCTTCTTGGTGATGTTTCCATGCTCGATGAAAACGACAAAACCCTTGACGGAGGCAACACGGCGAGCGCCGGGTTGGACTGGAGCGAAGTGGCAGCCGAATCGCTGGAAGAGTTTGGCATGCGGCAACGTGTTGAACGCAGGGCGGCAATGGTCATATGGTTGGTAATGTTATATATATCCTTCGGTCGATGCTAACTTTGTGTAGTCCATGAATACAATGTTGATAGGCTCGGTGAATCGTAAATGATAGTGGGCTATACAGTGCATAGGGTATCAGATACCTTTGTCTGCCAAAAATCTCTCAACTGTCGTCCATAACTCCTTTGCAAGTTCTTCGCTATTGCCTGGATGCACCAATTCCTCGACCTTGCCAAGAGGAACAAGGTATGCACCCTTATATTTCTGCGGGTTCTGAGCAACCTCAGACGATCCGGAGGCGAACGCAGACGTGGAGCCCCCAACGTCGGCACTGACGAAGAACGGGTATGTGAGAACGTCCACGAGCCACGATATCCTCTTCAGTGGCAGCCTGTGCAAAAATGTATTGACAGTGCCGGGGTGAAGTGACATGACCATGATGGGCGACCCTTCCGCGACCAGTTTGCGCTGGAGCTCAGACGCATAGAGAATATTGGCGAGTTTTGAGTATGCTTCGAAAGCAAGATGCGAGTCAATAATGGTCGACATACAAGACTCTCTTTGACTCACCATAGCGAGCGAATTGCGAGGAGATGGCGCTCTTGAATTCGTTGTTGAGGTCATCGAGGTTGCGGAAACGAGACTTTGCAGAGACCATCTTGTATGCTTCCGAACCAACCTAGAAGACCGAGTCACCATCGAGAGTGGCTATGCCAAGAACTTTGCGACATACCACCACGATGCGGACATCGGGATTTGAGTGAGCCGCTGTCTGGTTTAAGACGGGCATCAATTCCCGGGTCAAAACAAATGGACTTATTACGCTGTATTTCGACGTGAGTGTACGGCTCGAGCAACTGTAGGGACGTCCTTTGCGTACTTGACGAGGAAGACTATATCCACGCCTTCAAGGCGGTCAACCGACTGAATCGAAGCCACTGGTTGGGCGACTTACCATCAGGAGTCAATTCGCGTCCTTCGAAAAGACTAGAACGGTGTGTCTGTTATCCTGCGGATGAAACACGATATTTATACTCGTACAGTGCAGCATTGTGAACTGAACAGTGCGAGTACAACTCAGAAATCTACGGTGCCCAAACGACGTGCGACGGCTTACCAAGGACATCCAAGCGTTTCTCCTTGCTCATAAACTCCTGGGCTGTCTTTTTCGCGTTCCGTGGGTCGACCAAGTCTAGCTCGAGCCAGATGACCTCGCCGTTGCCTGGACCGAGTCCATCCTCTTTCATCTTCGCGATGGCAGCTTCTGCCCTGGCCTTGCTACGAGCAGCCATGTAAACCTTTGCGCCCTTGCGCGCGAGGTGTTTCACGGTGGCATACCCAATTCCAGAGCTGGGGGAGTGTGATTAGTAAGTAAATGATGTAATAAGAACTTCAAATGGGCGCCTAGCGCTACGCACTTGCCGCCAGTCACGATGATGACTTTACTAGACAAGTCCGGCAAGTCCGAGAGTGGATTGAACTTGGACTTGGAAAAAAGACCCAACATGGGAGAAAATGGCGAGCTCGGGAATCCCGGGGGACTTTATATCAATACCATGGGCCCATCACCGGATAAAATAGTAGGTTGCCTATCTCCCAAGCAAAGTATTTATACTTACATCGCACAACCTTTCTAGTATTTGCGGGTTCTTTGCTACTATGTTTGCCTGCCCCGCGCATATTTGGGTCTGTGAAGTTTTTTTTTATCTCCGTTCCCCGAGGAGTCTCGTGGGTCTGAGTTGTCCGCACAGATCGCCGAGGAGCGGCCTCTGGCGCTAGCGCTCGCCTAGCCAGTGAGAACGTGCTACTTCACGAACTGGACGCCTAGCTATTTCAAGTTGGACTGGTGGACACCGTTCGCGAAGAGGTGCATCGTTGCAATGTCGTACATGAAGAATGTTTGTACTGCGTATATGCGGAGCTCTGGAACGTGATTCCAGCGTTGCCATCCGACGATTTGCCGTTCCACTCACGCAAAATTCTCCACCGTCCTACAGACACGACACACGGGAAGAGCCTTCAGTTAAAAGTGTCTCGATTTGGCGTGCTGTATTATATCGACGTATCAGCCCATTAATTTCTGGATCGCTTAGGAGGACTTGGATACCTGGGTTCGCCGTCACGAACCTACACCCTATGTTTTAGACGATGATGCCTATGGGCAGGATGACGCGGGGGACTTGGAAAAATCCTCTCGGAAGTGCCAAGGTAGAGACATTGTGTTTGTTGATAAATAGAATGGCCGCAGAATCGTTTCAGACAGCCGCGAAGGATCTAGCACGATAATGTGCAATGTTGTGAAGACTATCGAGGCTCACACATGCCTCCAGAACCTATCAGGCTATCTGATAGACGTGCTCACAAAGTCAAGTCCAAGTGCAGTATTACGGATCAATTACTTGTGTAAGTAAAGGTGGACTCCTAAGTAGGATCAATAAAGACGGGTAGTGCAATATAGAAAACGAGGAAATGTGTAATTACCAACGAGACGAGTAAAAGTATTCATCAAAAAGAGAAGATGACCAAGAGAGGGACGAACTATGATACAAAGGAATGACACGAGATGTGAATGAAGGTGTTTTGAGACCGCTGTGCGCTGAGGCCTGCCAACTCCGGCCACCTTCGGAGTTGGCGCAGGGACGACGTCCTGTGTTCCCTGCGTTCCTCACAGCATGTCCATCAAGGTCAAGTACTCGACGGCACGGGTGTTTTCCCCCCTACCAGCGACATCCGCACCGAGTTTGGCCAGTCTGTCCGCGATTCCGTTGTACATTCTTCCGATGTGCCAAAATTTGATCTTGAACTGCTGTGTGCGCTCTCGCTGCTCGACCTCAGCATCTAACCTAAGGAACAGATCAAGATTCGAGGGGCGCTTGCCGCCAGACTTGCGGAAATTATTCTTCTGCGTACAAGCAACGAAACATCAGTCCGAATAACAAAAGGAACAATGGCGCAAGTACGAACCCTCCAGTTGGGCAGCCACTCTGTCATTCCCAAGACAACATATTCAGAGTCTGTGGCAATGACTATCGTACGGCGGGACGAGTCATCGCGACTAAGTTGGGGGTTTCGTCGGATTTCGTTCGCCTTCTTCTCCTCCTCGTTATCACAAATCTTCTGCAAACCCACCAAGGCAGCGAGGAGCTCTGCGCGTTGATTGGACCTGTGTGCACCGGGATCGAGCCTGTCGTCGACCGGGAAGGAAAACTGGTGGATTCCGTCATCCATTGAGTTGCTCGTACTGTCCCCGAACGCGACACCGATGCCCGCCACTGCCCCGACCATTCCGTTATTCGAGCAAGCACCGTCCACGTACACGAGTGGGGAGTGGTGGCACGTCTCGGATGGGTGATGACAGCATTTAGTGTAGAAGTGGCCGCATCTATCACATGTTTCGATCAACTCGTCGATGCTGAAGTCAGGGGTAAAGGATGGGCAGGGTGTGAAGTGGCGGCCGGCCTTGGCGGGTTCGACGTGTGGCACCGTCATTATCTGGCTGGATAAGTAGAGAAAAAAAGAGAGAGACGGGTTGAGATTCCGAGTCGGGGAATTCCTTTATACTAATCACAATATGCTTTTCGAACTAATTCTAGGCGAAAATCTGTAACGAGGCGAGATACTTAGTCATCTGAATCAAAAGGGCTAGCGACCAATTAAACAGTTTGTTGGGATCAGACAAAGGCGCGCATGGACAGTCCACTAGAGCGCAGTTGAGGCGAAGAAAGGTGCTACTGTAGTATAAAAGACGCTAGTCTCGCGTTGTATTCCCCCAGTGAATTTCCAGACACTTAACCCCGTCTTTCGTGGTAGTTTGCTCCGTGTGAACACTTTGCCTAGTACGCTAGAAAGTGCCACAAAATCCCAAATATTTGCACCTTACTGCAGAAAACCCGCTTGTCTGCACATGCCTCCAAAATCTATTAGGCCATCCATGCGCTCATATACATTGCTTTTCACTGGCTTAGCTGCTCACAAAGGCAAGTTTTGCGGTCTAAGTACGGATCAATTACTTGTGTGAATAATGGTGGACTCCTAAGTAGGATCAAATAAAGACGTGTCTGAGTTGTGTCTGAGTCGAGTAAAAGTATGCTTGAAAGTATGTACCAAAAAGACAAGATGACAAAGAGAGGGACGAACTATGATGCAAAGGAATGACACGAGATGCGAATGAAGGTGTTTTGAGACCGCTGGCTCAGCGCTGAGGCCTGCCAACTCCAAAGGTGGCCCAACTCCGGCCACCTTCGGAGTTGGCGCAGGGACGACGTCCTGTGTTCCCTGCGTTCCTCACAGCGTGTCCATCAAGGTCAGGTACTCGACGGCACGGGTGTGTTCCCTCCTACCAGCGGCATCCACACCGAGTTTGGCCAATCTGTCTGCGGTTCCATTGTACAATCTTTCGATGTGCCAAAATTTGATCTCGAACTCGTGTGTGCGCTCTCGCCTCTCGACCTCAGCATCTAAGCTAAGGAACAGATCAAGATTCGAGGGGCGCTTGCCGCCGGACTTCCGGAAGTTATTCTTCTACAAGCAACAAAACATCAGTTCGAATAACAAAAGGAACTGTGGCGCAAGTACGAACCCTCCAGCTAGGTAGCCACTCTGTCATTCCCGAGACGACATATTCAGAGTCTGTGGCAATGACTATCGTGACGCGGGACGAGCCATCGCAACTGAATGGGGGCTTTCCTCGCGCAATATCGTTCGCCAACTTCGCCTCCTCGAAATCACAAATCTTCTGCAGACCCACCAAGGCAGCGAGGAGTTCTGCGCGTTGATTGGTCCTGTGTGCACAGGGATCGAGCCTGTCGTCGACCGGGAAGGAAAACTGGTGGATTCCGTTATCCATTGCGTTGCTCGTATTGTTCCCGAACGCGACACCGATGCCCGCCACTGCCCCGACCGTTCCGTTATTCGAGCAAGCACCGTCCACGTACACGAGTGGGGAGTGGTGACACGTCTCGGATGGGTGTAGACAGCATTTAGTGTAGAAGTGGCCGCAGTCATCGCATGTTTCGATCAGCTCTTCGATGCCGAAGTAAGGGGTAAGGGATGAGCAGGGTGTGAAGTGGCGGCCGATGGGTTCGACATGTGGCACGGTCATGAGCGTCAGCTATCTGGCTCGATAAGTAGAGAAAGAAAGAAAGGTGCAAAAGAGAGAAATGGTTGATATTGCGAGTCAGAGGACATATGCCTTTATACGAACTCCCACGCTACTCTGATCCAGCGTCGCGTGTCGACATGTCAATGGCCGACCTGTCAAATCCACCAAGGGCTCTTTGTCACAAGTATTCTCCCGAGCCTATTCAGATTAAAAACGTCTCCTCCCACTCCCCAGAAAAAGGCCATGCACCGCTCGCGTGACGGTCGTCTAGCTACTGCATTCAGCATCCCAGGTTTGCCACAACTTCGTGAAAATTCGCCATCATAACACCTAGGTAGCTTCTGGTGAGGAGCATCAACCACCTTCGACCACGGATGGCCAGGACGGCGAACCATCTGGTTCTAATGAAGTACGATTCTGTCGTTTTGTTGATAGACCTGTCGCCCTAATTCATTCGTGTACGGACACCAGAAAGAACCCGACAAATTGACACCATCCCAGTCAGAAATTCACAGCGAAATTGGCGATGATGACTTGCTCAAGATACTGTCTCTGCAGGATCAGCCAACGGCGGCATGACATCTGGACAACTACTCGTCGACAGTCAATGATACAGGTTGATCCATGACGAGGATGGGAGGTTGCGGTCAGCAATTCCTGACTTAGTGTATGTCTTCGCCTTATCTTTTTAACGCACAACGTAAATTTATCGCATAAATAGTGTCCTCTCTTCAGAGGTTAAGACCTCATTACGCTATAAATATCCTGAAAGCTAGCATTAGATGTTCAACGCCTGGCCGCGATTGCTCAAGATTATCCAAACCCTAGGTAATTCCAAGCCCGTGTTAATTTTCGAACAAATCTGTCGGCCGTTGATGATGGAATTCGAATCACATCTAGCTGCCAACTCGCCGAAGCTGACCCTGTTTCTCCTGCACTGGTGCCCATCGATGCAAATCAACCCGGAAAATCGACGCCAGAGCTGAGCAACTACGATGAGGATATTGACTTACTCGAGTTAAAGGCCTGTTCGTTTTCTGACAGAAATACATCATCACTTGACACAGGTCGTTACTGCCCACGACGCTCCCGGCCGATTCTGAGTTCGACTACGAAGAGGTTCGGGATTACTTCGTTGTTCCTCTTTTCTTCCGTGTTGATGCGGGGAAGCCACCCTCTCCCACGTCATCCTTTCATCGTGAGGGCGAGATGCCACTTCCTCCCAGGAAGTAGATTCGGACTCAGAGAAGCATGACGACAATGTGCAATGTGAAATCGTCTCGAAGCCTTCTGATATTCAGACAGTGGCTACCAAATAGGATGAAGAGGAGCACCAGTGAACCTGCTTTTCATAAGCCTGAACCCCCAAAAGCAGTCGATCTTGTTCTGGGCATGATGCCCCTAGCAGAGTAAAATTCTTTGACCATTGCGGAAGGCCTGCGTCAAGTAGGTTTCAGACACAAGGTCATTCGGAGGCCAGCATAACTCGCAGTGGGGGTTTCTACTACCGTTTTCATACTACTTAGTACCACGATATGTTTTGACCTAATTCCAGCCGAAAACCCAAATATATGCACCTCTTCCGACACCGCTAGCCTCGTCATGCGAGTTAGCACCAGCGCAGTGAGACGCTACCAGTGCATCGTTGGCAAACGGGCCTTTTCCAGTGGCAACAGCACCGACCCCACTCCCCCAGCGTCAGATTCGGACGAGCAGCCGCTCGCAGGAACCGTCCCCACCCACCGCCTCTACGCCTTCCTACACACCCTCCAACCACCGAGCGCGTACCCCGCCAAGTATACCACTCCCGTCCACCGCAAGCTCCTCCTCGCCACCGCTCCCTGGGGCGGCGCCGTCAACTTTGCCTGGGAATCACTCCTACATCCACAATCTCACTTCGAGGAGGCACAAAAAGAGACACAGACGTCCTATCGTCTGACAGCGTTCTCGAACGCGCGCGGCAAGCTGGAAATCGACGCAGTCTCGCTCGCGAACGTGGATGACGTCGGCGAAGTGCTGCGCGCGCACGCAGAGCCTCCAGCCTCATCACACACCCAGACCGCGCCTTCGCCCTCGGATGATATTCATCTCTACGTATGCACGCACGGCGCACGGGACTGCCGATGCGGCGAAACCGGCGGGGCGGTCGTCCGTGCCATTCGCGACGAGCTGGACAAACGCCGACAACGACGGGCGACCGATCCGAGCACGCGCATCAAGCTCGCCGAAGTCGCGCATGTGGGCGGGCACCAGTGAGTATGAATTCATCTTGTTGACGACGGCGCCGGACTCGCCGTGCAATGATGACCAACGTTGGGCTTTATACTCATCTGCTACGCCTCACAGATACGCCGCAAACGTCTTGGTCTATCCACATGGCGAATGGTGTGTCTGCGCTCTGACATTTCTTTTAGCAATTCCTTTCATTGACCCGATTCAATAGGCTTGGAAAAGTGCTGCCGCAAAATGTGCCAGGTATGCTAGACACTATATTGGCACGACCAGCAAGGCCAATGCATGCCGAAGAGATGCCTATTTCGCCATCGCATTGGAGGGGGCGCATGGGATTAAGCAAGGAAGAGCAGATAGAATTCTTCAACCGGTTTTCTAATATACACTGACACGTGGAATGTATACCGATACTAAATCAGCTTAGAACCTATTGGTTCAACCAAACAAAAGTCGATCTCGTTGGGATCACGGTGTTCACCGCAACCTCCTCAAGGTTGGCACCTCCCTCTGTCCTCTTGAACACCTTCACACCAGCTGTGCCAGAAACCCCGGCGGCAACGATGTATGCCTCGCCGCCAAAGCCTGCCCGCTCGCCGGACATCATCCCACGAACCTGATCGAGACCTGTATATACCTGCTTGCGCAGTACGAGTTGGTTGTCGACGTTCTCAAAGATCGCGATGGTGTCTCCACAAGGATCAGTAGTGTTGCCGACGTTGCGATTCGACGCGTAAATGTACGGGATAGGATATGCCGTACTGGGTTCGGGAATGAGGATTTCAGCTGCGGCGAATATGGAGCCTGCGGGTGGGTCAGGGGGAATGATGGACACGTTTGAGAGGATCTGGGAAGTGCCGTTGGGGTACGAGGGGACCTCCTGGAGCGTCAGCGTACTCGCCAGCTCGTGAAGGGTGTACAGCATATTGTCTAAAGCATGGTCAGCAAAGGGTAACTGAAGAGACGGGCTGTGTATATACCCCTGATGCGAATATGTCGAGGTCCACTGCCGATGGGTTGCTGAATGAAACCATGGACGATAAAATTACCGGGGTCGCCATTGACTACGCCGAATCGCCAAATTTTGTCGCTGCCCTGGACCTGGGTGAGATATTACCGAGACTCGAGAGCTAGCTGACCTTGTCAGGAATGAAGACCTCATCCTCGTATTCGTAGATCATGTGAGGTTCAGCGGTACCCTGGTTACCGGTGGTAGGGACGGGGAACGCCCAGAGGCGCGAATTGTCGGAGAAATGCAAGTGGTCGTACTTTGTGGGGAAGAAACGTGCTGAACCAGAAGCATACTGTACGGTGATTCAGTGGTACATATGTGCGAGTATTGCAAAAACAACGTACGTTGGAGACTCCGACCTGACCCGTTGATAAACCAGCGCAGTGGGCGGGCGACGCTCCTCCAGTGCCGATTGTATCCACCAGAGTGAGGGCACCGCCAGGTCCAACGGTGAAAGATTGCAAGGTTCCATTCAGATGTACCAGCTCGTTGCACCCGCTAGACGCGTTCAGACAGAACAACGGGCGAGAAAGACGCGAGAAAACACGTACTAGAGGATGCTCTGGTTGGTCGGGTGAGAATTAATCCAGGCCGTGTTGGGGCCCGATGAGTACTGGTCAATATAGGTCAAGGAGTGATCGTCGGTGTTGAACAGATAGGACGCGATGTAGGCAGTGTACCCGCCCGCGAGGATGATGAAGTTGACCATTGCGCGCGGTCGTTTACCACGGTTGAAATTGTTTCTTCTGAGCGCTCTTTATGTGCGACGCCAGTTTCAGACTCCTGACAGCAGAAAGAAGCTTCTTGAAGGACCCCTAATCTCCATATTTGCAGGAGGAAAGGCCTTTGGCCACGGCGAACAAGCTACGAAAACATCGTTAGGCGAAGTGGTCTGCTATTTGAAAGAGTTGCGTAACTTGAAGTGAGTGAACTTACGCACAAGGAAGTTATGGTCATGGGGTGTTCCACTCTCGTCTTTCACTGAGAGCATGTTCGCAGATGGTGAAGTTGACCAGATCGGTCACCCACGTCACTAACTTAGGCGCGCGTAGTCAAATTCGCAGGGCTTCTCGCTTCCATGTAACTTTCGCCGGGCCGTTCTTCCGGTCAAGTCTGTGTCGAGGCGCGGAGTACTTTCAATTCCCTCTCCAAGCACCTGTGCGTCGAAGAGCGCCGTATTGAACGTCATGGCCGCCGACGCCCCAACCATGGAGTGGGAAACCCCATTTCTCAACCCTCTCACAGCAAATCGAGAAGGCAAAACTCGCCGGGCATTGATTATCGTCAATCAACCCTTCTCGTTGCCTCTGCTCAGGACCCTCTGGCAAGCTTGCTCGTGGAGATGCTGCGCTGACGGTGGTGCCAACCGCCTGTACGATCTCCTGGGGGAGATAGGAGATAGGGAACGATTAGAAAATAGGTGAGAATTCCTCCTTCGTGTGCTCGTTTAGACGCTCTTTGACGAACGGGTACATTAGATATATTCCGGACCTGATCAAGGGTGACCTCGACTCCCTGCGCGAGGATGTCCGAGAGTATTATTCCGTAAAGGTCTGTATTTTCGAGGCTCGCGCAGGACGGACAATCTCAAAATTGCTCAGGGAGTATCCGTTCAGAAAGATTCCGACCAAGACACCACGGACCTCATGAAGTGCATCAGTTCTCTCGAAGAGATCGAACGCAAGGAAGGGCACAAGGTTACTTGAACTGATCCGCTGGTTCGCTCCGCTCATATATTCAACCCTTTTCAGTATGAAATTCTTATCCTTGGGGGCTTGTCTGGGAGATTCGATCATACTATACATGTCCTCTCATATGTCTACAAGCTCCGGCACAGGAGGTCGAGAGTCTATGTCGTCACGGATGACAACATTGCCTGGGTACTTGACAGGGTGAGTCGCAACGTCGGGTCACAGAAGCGCGATCTTGAACCATGCCCAGGGACACCACCGGATATCTATAGACCACAATCTCCTCGGCCCGACTTGCGGACTCTTACCCGTCGGCGTGGATTCTACTGTGTTGTCCACGTCCGGTCTTCGATGGAACCTGAGTAAATTCCCTCTGCGTTTGTTAGTGTGTTCTGCTGATCAGTTGCTCGAAGACGGCGCGGAATCCTCGTTTGATGGCCTAATGTCGACCTCCAATCACCTGGTCCCGACGGAGAAGTTCGTGACAATCAAGACTTCTCGCCCGATCTGGTGGTGTGCGGAGTTGCGTAGGAAGTATGACAGGCAGCCAAAGGTCTCCGCTCGACTATGATAGAACAAACAGGTCTTAGATGCACGCAAAGCAGTCCCCTGGACGTCGAAACACATGCATTGCGTGAGCGTAAAGGATATGCGATACCAACGGATGATCGACCAGCGGTAAGTGGACAGAACGGGAAATGTCACGTGGTGCTCTCTCTGGGCTACGGATCGAACTGCGAAGCGCCGGAGAAACGACAAACGAAGGCCTCAGCGTTGTCATGGGCACTATGTGGCGGAATCATGCCACTCTGGACTCATGGATAATTCCATCGCACTCTCCACCCGTTTAATTTCTTGGCTGGCCCGTAGCCATCTGATGGTTGCGGCCTCATTCAAGCTTAGCATTGGTCGTCAGCCGTAGACACCCCGGCCCGGACATCAACCGGTCTATGAAGAGAATGCTGGCTCCGATTGGCTGTCGCCCACATATTTGTCCGTAAAAAGCACAATCGAACATGACCACTTACACGACGAAGTACGGAGATCAAAGAAGGACTGGTGCCAAATTGCAGACACAATCCCCATGTAAGCAGCATATGTCCACACAAACGTCCATCTCGAACTCAAACTCAAATTCAGGACCAAGTTCCACTGACACACAAAAGCTCATCTCGATTGTTTTCATTACTCGAGTATAAGGTGACCAGATATGAAGCTCCCCTCCACCTTCATCATCCCTCCTACGATCCAACTCCCGCTGAGGTTAGCCTGCCGGGGGTCTCGATGCACTCATTGGGGAGCGCTGCATGATCCTACGGAGGTGCCTTCCTGTATACGTCCCGCACGTCAGATTGTCTCTCGTTCAAGGGCGGGAAAGTTGGTGGGGGGATCTACTCACGACAATGTTGCAGCACATCTTCTTGTAGGAACACACTTGGCCATCAGAGAGGAGGTGACAACCCGTTCCTCCATAACCCTTTGGATATGGAGTCTGATCATTCCCGCCGGTCAGTGGGTCTCACAACAACGGGCGTACGAGTCAACCACTTACCGCCGGGACATTCTTGCAACACACGTTCTTGCACCCAAAGTCGTTGGCCGCAGCGGCTGCGCCGACCATGGCAAATAGTGCGATCAAAACGGGGGTAAGACGAGCGAACATGATAATATCGTTGGAAGAAGAGGAGACTCGGTATGCAGAAAGGTTTTGGGGGGGATGTTGGGACAGACAGAATGGTGCCCTTAATATAGTGTTTTTTGCCTGGCTTCTTTTGGGGGCGGCGGAGCTGACATTTATTAGTCGGATCTAGCTGAACGGCTTGTTACGTTCGAATAGGCGAGGAGTCGGCCTTTTTGAACCTTGTTAGTCGACGGAGTAGTACGTGGCACCTTCAAGTTGAAGTTCGCGTCGGTTCATACTCGAAGGCATACTCGAAGGCAAACCAAAGGTCCAGGGAGCGACTTGGCGTGCAAACGGATGTTCCGGTTGTTCTGCGAGCCCGGCCGCCCCGGCCGCGTGCGCACGCTGAAGGTCTCCGTTGAACCGCTTAACGTTCACTCCGCCGCCCCCGGCCTTCGAGGCGCAGCGGCCAATTCAAGCCCGGTTTAGCCGGTTCCGTAACGCCGATCTCGAGGGTCGACTCCATTTTGGATTCTGCCAATGGAACATTCAATTCGAGGTTCCAGATCAAATGGTAACGTGTCACGATACGTACGATGTCCAAACTTGAACGCATTGCCACTGCTCTGCAAATATGGTTGCCCGCATGCGAACGCAGTATGCCATCGTCTCCAACGCCAACACCAACACATTTTACCTTTACCTCCCCGAGGTGTGGCGGTATCGCATGCTATGGTCAACCAGAACATCCTCATTGGCGGACATGATTCAGGACTGGGTGTTGAAGTGTTCGTACAGCGCCCTGATCATTTCAATGGCGTGGGTTGCATACTGGATGAGCTGGGGTGGGACCGGTCGGACGAGCCATATCATCGAACCGTTCGCTTTGTACATCGCGACTACCTATCCTATGAGACAGGAAGAAAAGGGATGAGGACGAGTGGAAAAGCTTGAGGTAGGAGGGAGATAAGAGAGAAGGGTAGGGGAAAGCAAAATGCACTCGCGGTCTTGTCGTCAATAGACACGCCTATGACATGAAGACACGGGTTTGCACGCGCAAGAACAGGTCCCCTGAGGTTCTGCTTGGCCAACCAACAGCAACTTACTTAAGACACTGACTGCAACTTCGAGGAAAATAGTAATGTCGAGTGCGACAGCATTACGGCATTGCAGGCCTATTCAACAAACTGTTCGGTCACTTTGACTGTGGTTGTGCCCCAGAAATGGTTCCACCAACCAGATCGAAGTGCGCTGAACCTTGGTTTGTGTATGTTGAACTCGCTAAGTGCCATCTTGCAGACGTGATCGATATCTCTGACAGCCGTATGCAAGCAGACGCATTGCATCTCAGGCTTTGCCAGCTCAAATTTGGGGCAAATGAACGTTCTGCTGATATGGATAAACCACTGGTCCATTCATTCATCGACCCGAATTCAAAGCGACGAAGTAAAATTCCCCTGGGCGACCTCCATCACCGACTCGGGAGCCACCTGACTAAATACCTGAATAGCACCCGGTCGCCTCATAGACCATGCCAGTGGAGTCAAGCTGCACATTTCCCGTGAGTCAGATGGTCTCATTGAAGGACAGGCAAGCAGACGCAATTGCAATTGATGCACTCACCGTCATATTGGTACAGCACCACTGCCCGGCAATGCAAATTCCTCCTTTAGGCACGGGAGAGCATTTGTGTCCAAGGAATATAGCTGGGTCAGTCTGATTATCGGT
>JBBPNG010000901.1:0-14670 GCA_038091095.1 Leccinum incarnatum
TTGCAAAAACAAGGCAGTAAGTGCTATAAGCGCAGAAACGATGATTAGCAAATGCTTGTGCGTCAGCGAATGATAGAGGACGGCCAATCGGCTGTGAAACATGTCAGTAGCTTGGAAGATTGGGGAAGCATGAGGATCGTACTTCAGAGCAATCTAATTTTCTGATTCAACACACATTTCATTTTCGCGAAGATGAAGATGAAAACTCACATAGTCGAGGAGGATACTTTGTGAGGCAGGTGCATTTCCCTCCGACAGTGTTATGTATGGCTATGAATAGCTATAGGACCGGCACAATCATCTCATACGACAGGCGCTTACCTGGTACCATCGGAGCATCCAATCTGAACTTTGCCAAAAGAATGCAACAGGGATGATGAGGAGCGTAGGGAAAAACGACTACAATCATGATTGTAAGGCATTGGAATTACCGATTTCATGTGCTCACCGTCAAAAACTGAGTGGAGACGAAGCTAAAGACATTTTTAGCGGGGACAGCGAAACCTGTGTCCGTTGCATGATTGTGGTAGTTGTGAATTACAGTTGATGTACATACCGTTCTGCGTGTCTGATATGTGTAGTGCAACCTCCAACGCTATCCCAAGGAGTATGTTGACCACGGAGACCACGGAGACAAACCAAAAGTGGAGTATGAAAGGTTCCTATGGTCGAGACAGTCATCGTCGGCGACAAAGTGAGCCACTGAAGCAACGTACATATCGCGGTGGTCTCTCGTGGGTTGCTGGAGTGGGTATGTGCTGGACAGTAGTTCGAAATCTGGGTGAGACAGGAGAACTGTCAAACTTTGTCGCAGCCGAGCTGTCATTCAACTCTGCACTCATGCTCATGGCAAAGGGAGATCTCTAGAAGCGCTGCTCACAGCCTCTCTGAAAACTTATGAGTCGATTTGACGTGATCAAGTGCCTCGCGGACACCGGCACACCGCAAAGCTACTCCAATCGGTCTTTGTACCATCATACACGCAACACACCGACCACTTTTTTACATCCATCGATGTCGTAAACGCCGAGAGTAATTGTGGGAATAAATAATTCGTCGCCGCTTTAAAAATAAGCTTACAACCCTTGAACCCGGCTGGCACGTTCTCGTTTTTGACCACACCATCATCCATTCTTCGTGTACCACCCCGACTCTCTTCTTCATCCTCGATGTACGTGTCTTTCTTCCTCATCGTCGCGTATACACCGTGTATTGTGCACCCAGCGTGTACCACCTCTTTTTCTCCTCGCGTTCGGTGTCGAAACATCGAACCATTTTGAAAAGTTCAATCCAATCTGATCGCTCTCTTTTTAGCATGCGTGAAATCGTCCACATTCAGACCGGCCAGGTGAGCCTACAGCATTCAATCGCCACCTCATGTAACTTAACACGTGTTTTCGATCACAGTGCGGTAACCAGATCGGTGAGCTTCAACTTTTGGCTGCCGCCGTAGTCTCCAATCTCACTTTAGTCGAATAGGTGCCAAATTCTGGGAAGTAGTCTCCGAAGAGCATGGAATTGAGCGGGATGGTCTCTACAAGGGTACCAACGACATGCAACTTGAGCGTATCTCGGTCTACTACAATGAGATCGGCTCCAACAAATACGTCCCCCGTGCTGTCTTGGTCGATCTTGAGCCTGGTACCATGGACTCTGTCCGATCGGGCCCCCTTGCTGGTCTGTTCCGCCCCGACAACTTCATATTCGGACAGAGTGGCGCTGGTAACAACTGGGCGAAAGGACGTAAGTCGTTCATGCTTTGCAACCCTTCTTTGCCGTTAACGTTTGCTCCTCAGACTACACCGAAGGAGCGGAGCTGGTCGACTCCGTTTTGGATGTCGTGCGAAAGGAGGCCGAGGGTACTGACTGCCTTCAAGGTCGGTATTCTTTGAACCCCACTAAGCTTGCGATATTAAAAACGGGCCACAGGTTTCCAAATCACCCACTCACTTGGTGGTGGCACTGGTGCCGGAATGGGAACTCTCCTCATGTCCAAGATCCGCGAAGAGTACCCCGATCGAATGATGTGTACGTACTCGGTTGTTCCAAGTCCCGCTGTCTCGGATACTGTCGTCGAGGTGTGTTTCGTACATTATTTTTCCACATTTCGTTAATTGTTTTTAGCCCTACAATGCTACCCTCTCGGTACATCAACTCGTCGAGAACTCTGATGAGACTTTCTGTATCGATAACGAGGCTCTCTACGACATTTGCTTCAGGACACTGAAGCTTTCTACTCCCACCTACGGAGACCTCAACCACCTAGTATCTTTTGTCATGTCTGGCATCACTACTTGCTTGCGATTCCCCGGTCAATTGAACTCTGATCTCCGCAAGCTTGCTGTCAACATGGGTATGTTACGCAACCAAGTTTGCCTTCGCATCGACTAACCATATTGAAGTTCCTTTCCCTCGTCTCCATTTCTTCATGACCGGCTTTGCTCCATTGACCGCTCGTGGCAGCCAACAATACCGTGCTGTCACTGTTCCCGAGTTGACGCAACAAATGTTTGACGCCAAGAACATGATGGCTGCCTCGGACCCCCGTCACGGTCGCTATCTTACTGTCAGTTTGTTGATATTGTTCTGTGTTCATGGCTAATCGTTCTCTTGACAGGTCGCTGCTGTGTTCCGTGGCAAGGTTTCCATGAAGGAAGTGGAAGAACAGATGCAAAACGTTCAAAACAAGAACTCTGCTTACTTCGTCGAGTGGATTCCCAACAATGTGCTGTCGGCACAGTGTGACATCCCTCCTCGTGGTGTCAAGATGGCGGTTACGTTCTTGGGCAACTCGACTGCCATCCAAGAACTCTTCAAGCGTGTCAGTGACCACTTCACTGCCATGTTCAAACGGAAGGCCTTCTTGCACTGGTATACGCAGGAGGGTATGGATGAGATGGAGGTTTGTATTCATGCCATGTTGGTGGCGTTGTTATACTCAATGCGGTTCATAGTTCACCGAAGCCGAGTCCAACATGCAAGATCTTATTGCTGAATACCAGCAGTACCAGGACGCAACGTAAGTGTGGTGAATCCGAACCTGTGGAGGCGGCTGCTGACTTTCTTATTTATTGCCAGTGTTGAGGAAGAGGGTGAATACGAGGAGGAGGTCCAACCGGAGGATGAGCCCTAGACGTTAAAACTGTCACGCGACTCACGACTGTTCTCCGTTCTTTTTATGACGAAAACCTAGGTACTCGGATATTGGTGTCTCCTTTTGTGTTTGATCCCTTTGTTTTTAATTTCACGCCATCGTTACCCTAGTCAGCACAAGGTGTTTCTTTTTTCCTATTACTCTGTCCTCGGAGATCGATCACGAAAAATCCATCCCACACATGGGTGTTATGACAAAATTGCTGGCCCCAAACACGAACAAACAAGCTTAGTTAAAAACGACCGACTCTTGTGCCAGTTGACCATCATGGCGCCCGTATAATTCATCCTCTTCATGCTACATAAAATCATCGTTTTTGCGGCACCAATGTGTACAGGCGCAGCAACTTTTCATTGCAGCTCCTGAAGTGGCTTATTGGTGCAATATGAATCGTCTATTCCAGGCGGTCTTCCTTTTGTCGGCGCGGGTTGCATTCTGTGCATTCCAGGCGCTAGGCGTAGACAAGAAAGTCGGGGATGTATATATTTTCCTTTTTGTTGCATAGGTTTACTCTGTCACCATTCTTTGTTCTTAAACATTGCACAATCGATGAACAGTCGACAAGATACATCTATTCAAACCAGGGGTAACACGACACTTTGACAACCGCGTTTTTCTACTGTACAGCCTGAGACCTTGAGAAGATACAAAAAGGGGTTAGAGAAGAGTAAAAGTGTTGTAACGCTACACCGTCATTTCCGTGGCTCGCTTTTTTCGACACGAGGCACGTTTGCTACAAGAATCTATACACGTGGTGGAACACGGGGACCCCTCGAGGCTTTTTGCCCCAAACGAACAGAAAAAAAAAATTGAAAATTGAAAAAGGTACCGATCGAGGCTCACCAATCGTCGTCGGAAGAGTCGTCTACGATATTGGGTGCCACAGGCGCGGACGGCTCATCGTTGGGGTCAAAGTCGTCGGAATTGGCCTCTGCGTCCGCCTGTCCCTGCTGAGCGTCCGGAGGAGATGAAAGCACATATGCACAGTCAGGCTGGCGAGACAACCGCTCCGCGCGCTGCTCGTCGATCGCGAGGTCTTGAGCCATCGACAACCACATGCGCAACTGCAAACTAAGGGCGGTAGGAAGATAACGACAACGTCCACCCCACGCGACAAAGTCGGGAGAGAGAGAGGTACTTACAGGCTATCGTCGCCGGCGCATGTCTTGGTTTCTGACTGCATGCGCAGCACCTTGGCGCTCTGAGGGACGTTACTTCCTGGACTGGTCTCCATCGAGGTCTTGACGAGCTTTTGCGTATCCACGACGCTAGGTTCCGAGAGGATGGCAGGGTTATGGATATCTGGCTCCGACTTGCATCGATTCTGCCAGATCATCGTCAGATACGCTGACCGATATACAATGAGGCGTACCTTGGCAGGGACGATCGGGAGCAGCTTCGAGAGCCCAGAAGGCCACGTGGTCACATCGATGCCTGCACGTGCAAGGACAACACGAGCCATTTCTTCGTCGTGCACAAGCAATATCAAAGGGATTCCACTCTTGTTCGCGTCGTGCTTGAGCAGGTTTCGCAACCGGTCGAAGAGCCCTTCCTGATTGCCCTTGACAATCTCGGAATGGTAGGGATTCTACCAAACCCAACTTGAAGATCGAAGAAAGTAAGCGACGCATTCAAAGATGCACGTTACCTTGGAGCCAGGATTCTTCATCCCCGTTTGCAATTGGAAATGAACCGTGGATCCGGCGAGCTTCTCGAAAAAAAATGGAAGCAAGGCGTCCGTCCAGCCAACTTCGACCAGTCGAGGATCCTTCAGACGGTCGCTCCTGGACCGGTCGTCGACGTTCCACTGTCCGAATACCAGCGACACGACGCGTACACTTCTGAGCCAGGGTGGCACAGCAAGTCCAACCTTGCCTGCCTCGAGTTCTCTTGTGAGGAGTCTATACAAGGTTCTATAGAGTAGCATCTTCAGAGGCAGACTGGAGGCGAGGAGATAACTTTCCATGTACCTTTGTTGTTCAAAATACGCCCTGTAATGAACGGCCGCTGTCCCTGTCTGGACATACCCTCGATTGGCTTGACTGTTGTCCAACGTCGTTTCGTCGTGTTCGCGCCTGTTCTTGTTTCGAGGTCTCTGCTTGTATGTCTTGATTTTTGCAGTAAATTCCTTGGGCGAGCTAAAGTAGATGGGAGACAAAGAGATAAAGTCGTCCGTATTCCATGGATCCCTCGGTAAATTCTGACGGTGCTTGAGAGTGAAGTCGAGCGCCTGTTCGCTCGACATGAGCAGGTACGAAGCACCAGAGGGGAGGATTCCTGGAACGAATGAGACCATGGACGAAAGGGGGACGCAGGAGCGATACCCAAGACGAGCTCGATCGGGGAGTCCGGCCCCCCTGGTCGCAAGAGCTTTGATTTCGTAGAGAATATGGCTTCAATCAGGGGACTGTCGTCGAACCTTTTGTGGGTAAACCTATGGTGAGGTCAATCCTAGTGACATAAAGGGGTGCCACTCGACTTGCCACTTGTTTGAGTGGGCTCTGTAGCCCGTCAACTGGTAAAATGACGACTCTATATACATTTGATCGTGGTGGTATAAGGACAAGGAAGCGGCGATGGTCTGATGGTTAACGTTGATGCGGCTGAGATGAACGAGGTACTTATGGGTGTGATCGGACGCGCTTGCGACACGGTCACGTGGCTAGGTACATTCTTAATTACTTACTGTCGCTTAGGCAGTTCAGATGATGTCGATGCGTCAGTCACAACACCATCAGCCTGTGTAAGCACCATTTTGGCATTCTTGCCCTTTCCCGGCGGGGGATGCCAGTACACCTCCTTGGGATAATGTAAGCCTGTACGCGACTTGCCTTCTTCACCTTTTTCTCTGCGTTCGGATCCGGGTACGCGAGCTGCTCAGTCTACTGCCACTCCTCGTTTTCCAAGAAACCGGCTCGTACCGGCTCCAAAAAACTGACGATCGCATCTCGCACGTTCGCCTTGAGACCGCCTGGGTGAATCGTTCTGGCTGCATAGTCGTCCTCCAACTCCTGGTATGTCTTGTAATGGCTCGGTCCCCCCACCCTTCCCACATGATCGTGAACACCGAGCTCTGGCGTGTCGTCTGTCACGAACGGTTTTTGAGATCCTGTCGACTCCTTACCCTCGTCCACATACTTCGTCCCTTAACTGCTCTAGGCGTATTTCGCTTATGGATATCAGCACGGCCTCGATGAATGCGAGTAACCCGTTTTCCGTCACGACCTCTTGATCTTTCTCTTCATAGCTTCCAGCATATCCAAAAAACTATCAAGTCCATACAGGCAATCACAAAGCTCACCCGACACATGTCTTGCGGCATTGCATCCATTTCTGGCTGAGCTCGGAAAGAGCCTTGGAGAGGGTATCGAGGCACAATTCCGCACAGAGGAGGTCAATGTGGTTATATAGAGTGTCTCAGAAACGCTCAACGTTTCCATGCGACCGTCAGTTTCATCGATCGCCGACACGGACTTAAACTCCTCGACTGATCTTGGTGAGTACACCATTTGTACTCCTCGCTTCCGCCTTGCGCTAGTGTATACGGCTCAACAGATATAAATATAAATTGTGTTTTGAAAAACGGAGCAGTCAGCAAATACAAGAACTCGCCAGTTTCGAGGTGGTACGGAACGCTAATCAATATTGTCGAACGCCGCAGGGGAGTCAGCTTGTCGAAATGCGGGAACTTGCCAGGTTCGAGGAAGCGCTTGTCTCCTGACAGTGAATCCGTCATTGTCACGGAAGTCTTGCATGATGCAAATCCGTACTGCAGGGAAGAGATCGCGATTCAAGCTGGCCAATCAATTGATCAGACGCATGGAATCTACCCCGGCCCGCAGATTTTTTAACAGTCGAGCGCACCAGCACACTCGTCCAACAGTTTCCTTGTCCTCCCACGCTGTCTGCACAAATTGAGTTGTAGACTTGTAGCACAGAATCTCACATTCAGCCTCGAGGAAGCAGCGACGACCCGGACCCGGTCGGATTGCACTCAGGCTTGTCAGGCTATACACGGCTGCCGCGTTGCGCGCGGGAGTGGAAAGGAGTCTTGTACATTTGCTTGGGAATGGCCTGACCCACTGGCACCGGGTAAAAATATAGGATTTGATGATGTAATCAATGAGGATTGGCTGTTCCTGATTGTTCCGTCACGCCATCGTAATAATTCAAATTTTTTTGGCTTAAAAAGGGACTTTGATCGCGTCGAGTCTCATCAGACCACACCATGGCGTTCAACGCGACCATTCACGACGCCGTTCATCCCCTCTACGCTAATGTCGTGTTGTCACAACTTAGCTTGTTGGAACAGTTATGGGCAACATGGTATATCTGGATTGACAATCCCATCATTGCTACTGGTCTCATGAGCTTTTTGCTCCACGAGGCAAGGTCGCGTTCTCGCTGTACTCGGTCGTGCTTTCTGACCGCTATTCACAACTAGATCGTATACTTTGGACGTTGTATTCCATGGATCATTATCGACGCCATGCCCTATTTCCGCAAGTGGAAGCTTCAGCCCGGCAAGGTCCCGACTGCTCAAGAGCAATGGGAGTGTACGAAGCAGGTCCTCTTCTCTCATTTCACTATAGAATTGCCCGCTGTCAGTCTTTTTCGCGTTCTCGACTGCTCACAATCACTGAATACGGTGTTTAGATCTGGCTATTCCACCCTATGGCAGAGAAATTGGGCATGCAAACCTACCAGGTACCCTTCCCGTCCTGGAAGACCATGCTGCCGCAAATTGCCCTGTTCTTTGTGTTTGAGGACATGTTCCACTACTTTGGTATGATTGAGTCATTTTCTATGTTGCGTTTCCCTGACAAGCTGTTGTTTAGCTCACCAAGCTCTTCATTGGGGACCGTTGTACAAGCATATCCACAAGATCCACCACAAGTACTCGGCCCCATTCGGACTGGCTGCAGAGTATGCCCACCCTGCCGAGGTGTTTATCCTCGGTACCGGCACCATTGCTGGTCCCATTCTCTACTGCTATTTCACGAACAACCTGCACATCTTCACCGTTTACCTTTGGATCACGCTTCGTCTGTTCCAGGCCATCGACGCCCACAGTGGTTATGGTTCGTGTCGTTTGACTCGCTCAGTATCCAGCATCACTTACGTTTTCGCTTCTAGACTTTCCCTGGTCATTGCAGCACATTGTACCTTTCTGGTCGGGTGCTGAACACCACGACTTCCATCACATGGCATTCACGAACAATTTCTCGACCTCTTTCCGGTGGTGCGATCGTCTGTTTGGCACGGACGACAAGTACCTTGAGTACCGTAAGCGTGTGGATGCGATCAAGGCCAGCATGAAGGGCAAGAGCAAGGCTGAGGTGGAAGCTGCCGAACGTCATCTGAATGAGCAGGTGGAAGAGGAGGGGCAGCGTGCTGAGGCGATTGCCGAGGGATCTGTCAAGCAGGTCAAGGTACAATAACTTAGAGATAAATGTCGAATAGACGATACCAATACAATACACTGAATTACTTTACTTCTTGCCATGTTGCTCCCTCCAGAGATCCTCGAGCTCATACTGGGGCGATCTCGTTCCAACACTTGATAGTCTGTACGGAAAGCCTGACGTTCGCTCAATTGTAAATTCAAGCAAACGTCGGTTGCAGGACTATCAGCCCACTTTGAATCGCACTCATGTCCAATGTCGAGTGTAGAAAGTAGAAGCGTCAAACAAATGTTTCGAAACGTCGACCAAAATCTTACATTAATATTGCGTGATGCAAAAAATCTCAAGTTCACCACGACCTCTGTTCCCTGCATCTACACACGGGCCCTTTATTTGCTCACGGTCGATGTCGAACAATCCCGTCCGTAGACCCTTAGGACGGACGGTCACCATGACTGTTGTCAGCGAGCTGGGGCTGGGGTCGAAGTTCGCAGAGGGGGCATTTCGATCCAGGAGCTGCTTCCTTAACGTCGTCGTCGTCGTATACCCTCACGCGTTTGTGCGCGTGTGTATGCTCCTCCAAACGTGCACGTAAACACATACGCGTGGACCCTTGTGCGTCTCGCACTCGCTCTCCGAGTCTGGCGTCGCACGGCAGCGACGCCGTGGTGCAAAAGTGCGCTTGCATGCTTTTTACTGCAACAGTGTCACCGTCGTGCGAGCGCGGTTGAGTGCTTCCGCGTGCAGGTGAGGACGAGGGCACACGCGCGTCGATGTGGACATAGAGGGACGAGGACGAGGCGTCGTGTGCTCTCGTTCTACCGAGTCATTGAACGCTATCTTCGACGCGAGCGAACGACTCGGGGCGTGTGCGTTGGTAAAAAAGTGTGAAAATTGTCTAGTTGAGGATGGACTTGCAAGTTCGCAAAGGATGCAAGGTAGACGTCAGAGGAGGGTTTGAATATGGCGTACCGTAGGTCATCGTTAGTCTGGTGACCAGACCGCCGTCTATGAGGTCGATTCTAACGCGTACATACCTTGCGACGTTTGAAATCATTCCAGCGCTTTACAGACGTCTAACGCCACCGAACCACATATCGTCATATGAGCCTACACCGCCGCTTCAGTACGGACTCACTTCATGCCAGGGCATTCTCGGGGTACAAATAAATAAAAATGCAGAGGTCGCAGCTAGTCGTGTCCTCTACATCGGCGATGCGGGTGTTGTAGTAGACTTTTACGGACAAACAGGGTACTCACCGAGATCAGTCGAGGTGTTCAAGCCCGTATCGGCAATGAGACTGACGGTTGCATGGAATCGTTTAGCGCTTTCATATCCATGGAGGGTGTCGAGGAAGGAACTATCGTTGAGCGGGTTTGGTGATAGTATGGGCGAGATGTTTAGTCTTTACCCATCGCCTGAGCCTGCACGTGGATGTCAGTAGCAAGGAGTAAAAACAGGCAGACTTGTTCGACGGTCCGGCGGATGACGGGATAAATGATGAGACGAGTCCCCGATATCTCGACGTTTTGCTGGAGGTGTAAGAGAGACAGCTGGAGCTCTGCAAACTTTTTTTTTGTCGTGGGCATCCGTAGGCGAACGTGAGCGTGGTAAGCCGAGTGGGACGACTACATACCCATCTTGTTGTCACCCTCCTCGCCAGCACCGCGGGCGTCAGGGTGCGCTCGATGAGGGCGAGGGAGGTGAAGTTGGCGGGGGAGTAGTTGAGCTGGGTAAGTAAGCTGATAAGTCATATTGGCATTGCTGCCGACCGGAGTCACATCTAGGCGGATGGCGTTACCCGGCAGCGAACCGAATTACCTTGTCCTCGAACTCGTCGTCAAGAAGGAGCCGGTATCCGGGTACTTACTTACCTCCTGGATTTGCAGCAGCCTGCCGGCAATGGGCATGGCTCGATTTTGACATACATAGCCCATCATGGATGTTGACTCGGAGGTTTATTATGATCGATGATTCTGCAGATAAGGAAACCTATGTCATATGCACTGTGAACTTGATACAAAGTATGATGTCGAGAATTCTAGCTAGATCATAGAATAATCAACGAATCTCGTGCTTCGATGGCCTAAAGTAGATATGACGGAATGCTCCACCAATCACAAGTATCCATCCCACGATCGTAAGATGTTCGTAATTTATAAAAACACAAGCCTTCATTTCAGCCATTCCGCAGATACAGTAAGTTCGAACAGCCGCTATCCGGGCAGCGTGGTGTAGTACTATACTTATCAATCGTTGTTCCCAGCAGAATTTCCACAGCTGCTCCCGAATAACTATGGCTGTTTCGCTGAGTCGAGTCGAATCCACCATGACGTTCAACGTGACAGTCGCAGCTGTTTCATGACATCGTTCGGCCCGAGTCTACGCTGACGTCGCGTTGCTCCAACTCAACTGATCGAAACAACTATGGGCAGCGTGGTGTATCTGATAACTGTTCTCAACATTCAAGCTCCCGAATAGACTCTTATCGCTGAAATAACACTGCTTCCCTCGTTGTTCGATCACAGCTCTTGAATTCGAGCCACAAAAGGAATAAGGGCCCCAAGGGTCGTTCCAACAACGTAAGTGTACTCGAGGCCGCTGCCCAAATTGTGCTCAATTTTTTTTTACCGATGGCGGCTAGCTGCCGAAGAGACTAGCACCCGAATGATCCAGGATCGGTTCCGAACTACTGGGGCTTTTTTAAAAGGAACTTTGTATCTCATTCTTCAGCTTGTCGACTCAGTCCCATCCCACCATGGCGTTTAACGCGACCGTCGTAGCTGTTCACGACGTCGTTCATCCCCTCTACGCTGATGTTGCGTTATCTCAACTTAGCTTGTTGGAACAGCTATGGGCGGCGTGGTACATCTGGATCGACAATCCCTTCCTTGCTACCGGTCTTATGAGCTTTTTGCTCCACGAGGCAAGTCACGTTCTCGTTGTACTCGGTCCGAGTGTTTTCTGACCACTATTCACAACTAGGTTACATACTGGGGACGTTGTATTCCATGGATCATCATCGACTCCATGCCCTATTTCCGCAAGTGGAAGCTTCAGCCCGGCAAAGTCCCGACTGCTCAAGAGCAATGGGAGTGTACGAAGCATGTGCTCTTCACCCATTTCGCTATCGAATTGCCCGTCGTCAGTCTTTTTCGCGTTCTCGGCTGCTTAACGCGACTGAATACGGGTGTTTAGATCTGGCTGTTCCACCCTATGGCAGAGAAGTTGGGCATGCAGACCTACCAGGTACCCTTCCCGTCCTGGAAGACCATGCTGCCGCAAATTGCCCTGTTCTTTGTGTTTGAGGACATGTTCCACTACTTTGGTACGAACGAGTCGTTTTCTACGTCGCCTGTACCTAACAAGCTCTTGTTTAGCTCACCAGGCTCTTCATTGGGGACCGTTGTACAAGCACATCCACAAGATCCACCACAAGTACTCGGCTCCATTTGGAATAGCTGCCGTGTACGCCCACCCTGCCGAAGTGTTCATCCTCGGTACCGGCACCATTGCGGGTCCCATCCTCTATTGCCTTTTCACGGGCAACCTGCACATGATCACCGTTTACATTTGGATCACGCTTCGTCTGTTCCAGGCCATCGACGCACACAGTGGTTATGGTTCGTGTCGTTTAACTTGCTCGGTATGCAGCATCACTGACGTTTTCGCTCCTAGATTTCCCCTGGTCGTTGCAGCACATTGTGCCTTTTTGGTCGGGTGCTGAGCACCACGACTTCCATCACATGGCATTCACGAACAACTACTCGACCTCTTTCCGGTGGTGGGACCGCATGCTCGGCACGGACGACAAGTACCTTGAGTACCGTAAGCGTGCGGATGCGCTCAAGGCTGGCATGAAGGGCAAGAGCAAGGCTGAGGTGGAGGCTGCCGAGCGTCGTCTGATTGAGCTGGTTGAAGAGGAGGGACACCGTGCTGAGGCGATTGCCGAGGGATCTGTCAAGCAAGTCAAGGTTCAATAACTTGGTGGAGACGCACGTCGAGGACTATTAGTTTAGAGCCGCACCCTTTCACGATATGTTTTCTCTTTTCATGTAGAGCACATTTTTAGATTTTACGAAGTTGAATGTCACATCGATCCATGCAGTGTTCGTTACATGATGACGTGCCTGTTCGACGCCTATGACTCTGCCTGTGACGTTGATGTTGCTCCCTACCGA
This sequence comes from Leccinum incarnatum, assembly GCA_038091095.1. Lineage (NCBI taxonomy): Eukaryota > Fungi > Basidiomycota > Agaricomycetes > Boletales > Boletaceae > Leccinum > Leccinum incarnatum. The sequence goes on from JBBPNG010000901.1 coordinate 12,742, forward strand.
GACGCTCGAGCTTGTGCTGGTACAACTTTCCGGAGGCGAACTCGTCCCAACGCTGACGGTCTGTTCCGTCTTTCACCACGTCGCTGCTCGCGTGCTCTACCGTACGCTAGCCAACCTCCCCGCAAAGCAATCCTTACATCTCATCAAAACACTCGCCCGTGGCAACGACCTCTATCCCCGTCTCGTCCGTCGCTTCGACCTCGAATGGAACAACTACCAATTCACAGCCAACTTCCTCCGTCTCCTCCACCGCACCCTCCAGCGACTCACCCGCCTTTCGTACCTCGGCCTCGACTTCTCACCCCAAGACAACACCTCCGCCTTTGCGTGGATCCTCCAGGGATGCTCTTTTTCTCTCAAGGTGTTCACCACCTCGATGCGCTGCGAACCCCTCCTCGCCCGATTCTTCGAGACTCAGCCTAACATCGTCGAGGTCTGCCTCCGCGGGATCCCTCTCCCACTCCCTCTCCCTCTCCCGGTCTCGGACAAGGACGACCTCGGAAAGTTCACGCTCCCCGCACACGCCCTCCCCCATCTCAAACACTTCCGCAGCGTCCACCCCTCGCCCTCCATCGCCGCCGCCTTCATCCGAGGCCGCCCCGTCGAGAGCGTCTCCCTCTCTCTCCATCCCGAAGACGCGACCCAATCGCTCGACGCGCTCCTCCTCTCCACACGCCCCCTCCGACGCCTCACGGTCCTCTCGTTCGACTTTGAGTCGCCCATTGCGCTCATCGCTGAGATATCGATGCGGTTCCCGATGCTGGAGGCGTTGCATGCTGTCGTGCTTAGGCGGCAGTCTACGTATGCAAGTCCCTCCGTGGTTTTTGCGTTCGCTCGTTCGTTCGCTTTACTTACTTTTATTTTCTGTCACCACCCACAGGAACTCCTGGTCGAAACAGCGCCATCGTTGAGCCACTTTAAAGCACTCCGATATCTCACGTTTATGGCCCCGGGGTCGCGCGAAGACGAGCCGCCGGAGAACGAGTCCAAGATCGCGACGCTGTGGCACGGGGCGTGTCCGACGCTCAAGACGATCATCCTCCCCAAGGGGGTCGTGTGGGGGTACGTCGACGGGCGGTGGACGTCGCTTCAGGACGAGTCGTGAACGAGGCGATTCAAACGGACGGGTATGGTATGGCATGGCATGGCTATGACCATGGCGTTTGGGGCTTGCGGCGGTAGAGTACTTGGGGGACTGCATCAAGAATACGTTCGTCGGAAGGTATGTACGATACGTTTTGACAAAACAGCCGACCCTGTGGGGCGTTCGGATATTGGACGACGTGTTTACTGATCCATCTCCTCAGGGGTGGCGGAACGTACGAGGCACGTTGGAAAGAGACAGTGGAACGTACGTACAGAGGTCGACGGTTGGAAATGTGAAAGGATACCTCTTTCATCACCCGGCGAGGGTTGAATAAGAAAAGGCGCGTCGTCGCGTCGATGGCAAGGTGACCCCATGCGAGGCGGGGGTTACAGGCGCTTGTTGGTTGTTGCTTGCAGCCGTCATAGCATCATGGATCATGATCCGCGCGCTCGGATGAAGCATTATCAGCGCTTTCAGACCTCGCCGAGGTGTGTTTGGCTAGCCTCTGAACTGCGTACGTGTGGATCCGTCCCGAATGATGGAAACAGAACGAAAAAGCCTGGATCATTGTTCGTCCTCATTGTTGATCACCCGTGTTTCCGAACCGCCCGTCTCATCCGCCATCACGTCACGCCCATCATGCGCCGCCCAACGTTCCTCCGGCCGCAACGTTCAAACTTGATGGAGTTACATATTATCTAGCGCTGTGTTGTTATGAAAGCGGCCGTAACGCCTGACGGGATTACGAGCGCGCGTGCGTTCTGTGCGTGTTTGTTGACGACCTCCCGACGACGAGATCGGAGATGAGGTGACACTATGCACGCGCACGCACGACACGCACC
>JBBPNG010000902.1:0-14667 GCA_038091095.1 Leccinum incarnatum
GGAAGACTTGATCGGACCAGATCCATCCCAAGTCCTGCCCAATAGCAAAGCTTGGGCGAAGCTTCAGGAACTTATCGGGTTGGAGTCCGTCAAGGATTCCGTGCGCAACTTTTTTGCGCTTCTGGAAACGAACTATCAACGAGAACTGGCAGAGTTGGAGCCGATGCAGGTCTCCCTCAACCGTGTCCTCCTGGGTTCACCCGGAACAGGAAAGACCTCAGTTGCCAAGTTGTACGGCCAGATTCTGGCGGACCTCGGGATGTTGAGCAATGGTGAAGGTGAGATACGATGTGTCAATTCCGTGACGTGACGTATCGGCGTGCTAAGACAGCGTGTTCAACAGTGGTTGTCAAGAACCCAGCAGACTTCGTTGGAGCTCACCTGGGAGAAGCGGAGAAGAACACAAAGTCCATTTTGGAGAGTACAAAAGGCAAAGTACTCGTCATCGACGAGGTTCGTTGCATCGTTTGTGTAAGCCGACAGAGTATCTGACGACCGTCCACTGTCCAGGCGTACATGTTGCACGAGAAGAACGCTACCAACCCTTACAAGACCGCAGTCATCGATACGATGGTCGCTGAGATCCAGAGTGTCCCTGGTGATGATCGTTGTGTACTTCTCATCGGATACAAGGACCAGATGGAAGAAATGTTTCAGGTAAGGACGTTTCTGCATGGAGAGCTCAACTTGACACTACATCCCCGCTCTCAGAACGTCAATCCCGGATTGGCACGACGCTTTGCGATCGAGAACGCATTCGATTTTGAAGACTTTACGGAACCTCAACTCATGAAAATCTTGGAACTCAAGCTCAAGGACCAGGACTTGGCAGCCACAGACGACGCCAAGAAAGTGGCGCGCGAGTTGCTCAGCCGGATGAAGAACCGTCCCAACTTTGGCAATGCAGGCGAGGTCGAAAATCTGTTGGGACAGGCCAAGGCGCGCTACCAGAAACGGATGGCGTCCGTCCCCGCTTCTCAAAGGATGGACGTCGTGTTCGAACCTCGGGACATCGATCCGGATTTCGACCGGAGTGAGAACGCGTCTGAAAATCTCGCAAAGATGTTTGCAGATGTCGTGGGCTGCGACGAAGTCATAGAGAAGCTCGACGGGTACCAAAAGATCGCCCGTGCGATGAAACAAAAGGGTCTTGATATGCGTACCCAGATCCCGAGCAACTTTGTGTTCAAGGGTCCGCCAGGTAGGTTGCATACAGTCGATCGAGGGACAACGGAAGCTTAAGTAGCACAGGTACTGGAAAGACGACGACGGCACGCAAGCTTGGTCAAGTCTACTACGACATGGGTTTCCTCGCTTCCAAGGAGGTGGTTGAGTGTTCCGCGACCGACTTGGTCGGACAGTACGTCGGGCAAACAGGACCGAAAACGAAGGGAGTATTTGAGAAAGCTCTTGGAAAGGTACTGTTCATTGACGAAGCCTACCGCCTGAGTGAAGGCCATTTCGCGAAGGAGGCAATGGACGAAATTGTGGGATTGATGACCCACGAGCGCTTCGTGAACAAGCTCGTCATCATTCTGGCTGGCTATGATCACCAGATGAACGAGCTATTGGCCGTTAACCCAGGCCTTTCCAGTCGTTTCTCCGAGGAGATCATCTTCCAGAATATGTCCTCGGAGCAATGTCTGGAGCTCCTTGACAAGGACCTGCGGAAGAACGCTGTTATCGTTACCGAGCTCAGCGACAAAACATGCACACCGTATGCTGAGATGCAAGATGTCATCGCACAAATGACCGCCCTCCCGTCCTGGGGTAATGGACGCGATGTTAAAACGCTTGGAAAGAGGTTGACCCAAAAAGCCTTTGCCAACTTGGCCTGCGGCGGGACATCGGATTCGCTCGCGACGGAAGAGGTCCTGAATGTCATGAGAACAATGCTGAAGGAACAGCTGACCCGTCAAAATTTTGCTCGCGGCGTGCCCTCCTCGAGTTCTATGCCGATGGCAAGCATGGATGGCCCAGCGCCCCCACCGCCTTCGATGTCGACTTCGACAAGTCAGAAGCCTGCTCCGTGCCCTCCCCCGGCATCCTCCCCTCAGGACGAGCCACCTAAACAAGCAAACTCGAAGAAAGCCTCTGCTAAACAACGCTCCAAACGTCCCCCGCCTCCGAATCCATCATCCATCGAAAGCCAGCCTCCGAATCAAAGAACTGCACAACGGGATGCTGGAGTCTCTGACGCAGTCTGGAACCAGCTGCAGATGGATATTGCGAAACAGGAGGCGGAGAAGAGGAAAGCTGTAGAAGAGGAGCGACGTCTCGATCAAGAGGTCAAGGCAACAGAGGGAAAGAGGCAAGCTGCACACAGAGAGGTCGCGGCGCTGGAACGCGCCAAGGCCGCGGCCAAGAACAATTTGGAAGAGCAGCGCGAGATCGAGCGGCAGCTCCAAGAGGCGCTTCGTCGAGAGGCAGAGGTGAAAGCGGCGAGGGAAAGGGCCGTCGCTGCTTTGAAGCAGAAACAGAAAGAAGAGGCAGAAAAGAGGAAACAGGAGGAGCAGATGCAGCGGAAATTGGAACACATGGGACTCTGTCCCATGGGATATAAGTGGATTCGACAGGAGAGTGGGTACAGATGCGCCGGGGGTTCGCATTTCATCTCTCATGGCGACCTCGGCAAACTACGATAGTGGTTGCATCGCAAGCTTCTATGTTGTACCTATGTCTCAACCGTGTGAATCCTGCGCATTATTCTTTTTCGAACATAACGATGACTCGGATGGCGGCAACTTCGGCTTACTATCGGCGTAGCGCCATGCAGGCAACATCATCATAGTACATCTACATGCCAGAGCCGGAAGATAGGCCTACAAGAGTGTGTTAAACGCTGACATTACAGTAAGCTGTCCTTGCAGAGGTCCGACTCTATGAATCTGATAGGTGACCCTGGTCTTGAAAGTGCGCAGTTTGTGAATAGACACCTCGCATGGTTTGCACGTTCTCTGCAGTTTATATCGATGGTATCAAATGCGACAGATATTCCTACTGGCTGGCAATGACTACTCGGTCCTGCCAGACTGTGGCCGCTTCAGAAATTCTAGTCTATTTTGGCTTTTATGGTCTTATTATTTGCACCATGCTGAACTAGCCGCGCCAGGTTTGCATAAGCCAAAAAGGAGTTGTACACTTCTATAGGCCAGTGCTATTTATGTGACTGAGGACATATGATGGGCTTGCCGCCTCCCGCCTCTTCAGTGGGCCTAGTCCACATACTGCTGATGATAGAACTTGTCGAGATGCGGTTACTGGCCATGGATCAATGCATGTAGTACCTGTGCGCCCACACCAACGTTAGCGCTGAGGATACTACTAAATCCGTACGGCGACTCAGACCCGCTTCTTCTTCGCAGGTTGCCATGGGAGTTTCAACTTGAAATTCACAGCCTTCACCGCCGAGTCGCCACGATATTTCCACCGCGTACGGACCCCCCTCGTTTTTGTCCTGTCCTCGCTGATGCGGCCAGTTGTTCCACAGATATATCACCCCGTGTAACGTCCAGTTCAATGGATCGCAAGAAGCAACTCAGCAAACGCTTTCACGATATACTTCGCGGGTCTACGGATGTCGAACGCCACAAACTTCACTTTCTCCAAGGTCTCTCTATTCAAGATGAACCTATAGCCTGCGTCAGCGCAATTATAGAGAGTAAACATGGACTCTCCGCCGTCCAGCAAGCTATGCGCCATGACCTGAATGCTAAATTCATGAACGACCTTGGCTCTGCTGTCATCAATCAACTCCTACGTGCTGACGGCGTGGGAGATATACTCGATACCGTCCTTCTTCATATCCTGGATCCCCCCATATTTTGGAACAAGTTCTGCGAGGAGTTCGAGAAGGGAAATCTGGACGAGAATGCAGAAGTCACGTTTGCGCAGCTCCTCGCTTATCTCCTGAGGATGGAGAATAAACATAGTTCTCGCTATCATGACCGCGCGAAGCAACCCTCCATATTCAACAAGCTCATGAGCTCCGACCACCCTAAAGTCAAGGCAGCTTCCAACCTCATCAAAGAAATCCTCTCTACGGCATCCGCCACTTCCGCTGCCTCCACACTAGACGGTCCCGGAGGTCGTCATGATAACGACTTCATCGATTTCCGCGAAATCTCCATAATTCCTACCGCAGCTGAAGTCCAATGCGCCAAGAAATCTTTTTTTAGGCACGCATCATTACTCGACGACCTCAACACGAAGGGGACTCGCGCCGCAGACTATCTGGACAACACATTCCGCCTCTTGCGAGAAGATATGCTGTACGAGTTGAAAGACGAGCTTCAACCCATCCTCCTGAAGAATAGCAAGAAAAGGGGCAGGCGTGGAACCGTTATTGAAGGCTTGCATATCATAGGCGTGTATACGGGTCCGGATGATCAGAGGTCTCAACGAACTCGACATGGAATTGTCCTCCAGTGCGATAGCGATTTCAATATATTCCATAACGTTAAGGACAGCGACCGGAAGACTGTCCTCACCAAGGATCCTCGCGGTTCGAAGTTCCTGAGCCACCAATCCCTAGCTTGCCTCATGGCCGATGGTCAGCTGCTCTCATTGGTGACTATCCTACGAGTGGAGGATTTGATGGCGAAGAAGCCTCCTGCTCTGGTCGTCCAACTTTATGGCGAGGCTAGCTTCACCAAGACGCTTCTGGAACTTAATGCTGCCAAAGAAGTCAAGCTTGTCCAGACGAACACGGCCATCTATTCCTTTCAGCCTGTCCTCAAGGTGCTCCAGTCAATGAAAATCGTACCCCTGGCGGAGGAGATACTGTTTTGGGAAAACGGGACTCCGATCGCTAGTCCTGAGAATACCTTTTGCCAGATCAGTGTCCCGCTAGCCAGAAGCCCTTTGATGGATATTCAACCATTGCTCAGCACCCCTACCCCCATTAAACTCGACCAAGCACAAGCAGTTTCGTTACTTACTGGGCTGAACCAAAGGGTTTCTCTGATACAGGGCCCACCTGGTTCGCTTGTTTACCTTTGTTGTGGGACTCTGCTAACCGATTTGAACGTATGTAGGGACTGGAAAGTCATTTATTGGGGCGTTACTCGCCAAGGCCCTACACGACTTTTCAGAGGAGATAATTCTTGTTGTCTGTTACACGAACCATGCATTGGACCAGTTCCTCGAAGACCTATTAAAGATCGGCATTCCAGAATCCAACATCGCGCGCTTAGGAGGACGAGGCAATTCTGCGGTTTCGCAACTTAGTCTCAAAAACCAGACAAAGGAGAAAATTCATCGTTCGAACGCGGAATGGACCATTATAGACAATCTGAAGACAAGAGCAGAATTTTTGCGCGAACAACTGGGAACCACGTTCGCAAGTTTTCTTGCGTCCAACATATCCTTCGAGGACATGCTCACGTACGCCGAATTCGAGGACGAGGATTATTTTGAAGCATTCCAAGTCCCCGAGTCCACGGATGGGATGACTCGCGTAGGAAAGGGTGGATCCCAGGTTGATGCCACATATCTCATCTCTATGTGGTCTCAGGGGAAAGACGCTGGGATATTCAAACGGGAACCTCATATCGTGAATGCCGCAACAATATGGACCATGGACCAGGCACAACGTCAACGGAAGCTGGCGGATTGGAGGTTAGGCATTAATCGGAGCATGATTGACAATATTTGGAAGCATGCAAGGGACTTTGATGAGTGTCAGGACGATCTTTCTCGCAAGTTTAACGAGTCCACTGTCGCGGTGCTCAAGCAGAAGCGCATCATCGGCTGCACCACGACCGGTGCAGCGAAATTTACCGAAGATATTAAAGCTGCTTCACCTGGGGTATTGCTCGTCGAAGAAGCAGGAGAGATTCTCGAGAGTCATGTCATCACCGCGCTTGGAAATAACACCACCCGGATGATCCTTATCGGGGATCACAAGTGAGCCACCGTCAGTACCCTTCCTTGTCCATCTATTGACTCATGCCTGCAGGCAACTCCGGCCCAAGGTAAACAACTACGAATTGACGGTCGAGAAAGCAGAAGGTTATGACCTCAACAGGTCTCTATTTGAGCGTTTGGTCCTCAAGGGCTTTCCACATGCAACGCTCACGGCCCAGCATCGGATGCGTCCCGAGATATCCGCTCTCATCCGCGAGTTGACATACCCTGGGCTGACGGACGCGCCGAAGACCCAGAACAGGGATAACATCCGCGGTCTTCAGAGTAACGTTGTCTTCGTGGACCACAGTCAAGCTGAGGACAACGACAGCCGAATCTCTGATCGTGGGGATGGCGGCTCGCAGACCTCGAAACGCAACCAGTTCGAGGTAGACATGGTTATGAAAATCGTTCGCTACCTTATACAACAGGGTTATGGAAGCGAGAATATCGTGGTCCTCACGCCGTATCTAGGGCAGTTGACTGCGCTCCGCGACGCTCTCAAAAAGGACGCAGATGCCATTTTAAATGATTTGGATTCCAGGGAATTGAATCGTGTAGGACTGTTGTCATCTCAGGCTGGACCTGCGAGGTCTCAGAAATCTAGCATTCGATTAGCAACCATCGGTATGGGCAAATTTAATTCAAAGCGTCACTCAGCTAAGATGCGTTCCTTAGACAACTATCAAGGTGAAGAAAGTGATATTGTGGTCGCGAGCTTGACCAGGTCGAATCCTGATGGCGCGATCGGATTCATGAATTCTCCTGAGCGTCTCAACGTTCTCATATCTCGTGCACGTGATGGTCTCATCCTGGTCGGCAATTCCCGAACTTTTCAGTCCTCCAAATCTGGTGGGCCGTTGTGGGCGAAGTTCCTTGGTCTCTTGCGAAATGCTGGCCACATATACAATGGCTTTCCTATCAGGTGCGCACGGCATACCAAAGTTACTGCATTGGTCAAGTCGCCCACCGAGTTCGACAATATGACGCCTGATGGCGGGTGTACGGAACCATGGTAAGACTTTGAGTACATTTTCAGCGCGTTCGGGGATTTGATGCACCTTGTAGTGGTGCGGTGCTCCGGTGCGGAATTCATACGTGTCCCAAGAAGTGTCATCCGGTTCGACTGGGACCTGGTCATCCGGACGTCCACCAGACTATTCCTTGCAACCAATCCTTCACTATGCCGTGTGCGGCGGGTATTCATCAGATGAAGTGGAAGTGTTCTCAAAGCAAGCCGGAAAAATGCACGATTTGCGAGAAGGAAATACAGCGCTTAGAGAAACAAGCGAGACTCGATCTTGAGGCCCAAGAGCACCGCGAGGCTGCGAAACGTCAGCACGAATTAGACATGGCGGAGCTGGAAGCTGGGCTACAGTTCGAGAAGGAGAAGATCGCGGACGTCCAGGCCGCCAAGGATAGAGATGACGAAAAGCGGCGAAAGATGAAAGAGATCGAGGATGCGAAGAAGCAGGTGAAAATCGCAGCGAAGCAAGCTACCGTCGCCTCTGCTGGCCTTGGGAATACTAATTCGACGCCGCCTCAATCTACGTCTGATTCTTCTTCGTCAAACCCGCCTCAAAATAGTGGCAATAATTCCTCTACCGACCCACAGAGTTCCGCCCCAGTCTCCCTCCGTCCTTCGGTACCGTCCCCTGCTCGCGATAAGTGGGAACACCAGAAACGCGTTGAAGGCGTACAGAATACCGCCATCGATAAGATCATGGATCTGACCGGACTCGAGGAGGTCAAGGAGCAGATTCTGAGGATCAAGGCAAAGATAGACACGATGAAACGGCAGCGCGTTCCCTTGGACAAAGAGCGTCTCAACCTCGTTTTGCTGGGTAATCCAGGGACAGGTCAGCTACGGTCATCATGCCGGTTGATTACTGATGCCAAATCCCTGAACCAGGTAAAACGACGGTTGCGAGGTTATACGCTCAGTTTCTGGAATCCATCCAAGTATTGCCTGGAGATGCATTTTTGGAGACCACTGGGTCGAAGTTGTCGTTCGAGGGAGTTGGAGGAGCGCAGGGTCTAATCAACAAAGCCCTCCTCGTTGGCGGAGGTGCTATCTTTATTGACGAGGCCTACCAGCTCACGAGCAGCAGCTCGGGAGAGCAAGTCCTGGACTTCCTGCTCGCTGAGATGGAAAATAGGGTGGGAACCCTCATTTTCGTCCTCGCCGGATACAACAAACAGATGGAAAAGTTCTTCGAGCATAACCCTGGATTACCCAGCCGCGTTCCGTACCGACTACAATTCACCGACTACACAGATGCCGAACTGATGACAATGCTTGAGGACCTCATTCTCAAGCGGTACCAGGGCAGGATGGTAATCGAGGATGGCATCCGTGGTCTGTATTGCCGGATCGCTGTCAGACGTCTCGGTCGTGGTCGAGGCGTACCCGGTTTCGGCAATGCTCGTGCGTTGCAAAATATGTTCTCCAGTGTCTGTGAACGTCAAGCGGAGCGCGTCGAGAAAATGCGCAGAGCCGGGTCTGCCGCAAACGACTTCTTCATGTCTAAGGAGGACATGATTGGGCCTGATCCGTCCCAGATCATTCCAAATAACGCTGCATGGTCGGAGTTGCTGGGAATGATCGGGCTCGGGTCTGTCAAGGAGTCCGTGCGCAACTTCTTCGCGCTGGTCGAAACCAACTACCACCGCGAACTGGAGGAAAAGGAGCCGCTCCAGATGTCGCTTAACAGAGTTTTCCTCGGGTCTCCGGGAACGGGAAAGACGAGCGTTGCCAAGCTATATGGTCAGGTGCTCGCGGATCTGGGTCTGCTTAGCAATGGGGAAGGTAAGCGGGCAAATTCGAACAGATTAAAGGACTGATGCTGTCGTCGGTTTAGTTGTTGTAAAGAATCCCTCGGATTTTGTGGGTGCATACCTGGGACATTCAGAGAAGAATACCAAAGCCATTTTGGAGAGCACTCGAGGCAAGGTTCTTGTGATCGACGAGGTAAGTTCGAGCCATTTCTGATCAGCGGATACGATTGTAATCTTGAACACTAGGCATACATGCTGTATAGTTCCAAGAGCAGCGGACAAGATTCTTTCAAAACAACCGTGATCGATACCATCGTGGCCGAAATCCAGAGTGTGCCTGGTGAAGATCGATGTGTCCTACTTCTAGGTTATAAGGAACAGATGGAGGAGATGTTCCAGGCACGTTTTATGTGCTATTATCTGGCTTTTCTGACCTCGCGCTGGTGTAGAACGCCAATCCAGGTCTAGCTCGTCGCTTTGCGATCGAGAATGCGTTCAACTTCGAAGACTTCACCGAGTCACAACTCATGGATATCCTTGGCTATAAGCTCAAAAAGCAGGACCTCGCCGCCACCGACGATGCAAAGGAAGTTGCTCGTGACGTCTTGGGTCGCCTGAAAGATCGTCCCAACTTTGGCAACGCGGGCGAGGTGGAAAATTTGCTCGGCCTTGCAAAGGACCGATATCAGAAGCGAATGTCTTCCGTGCTTCCTCATCAGAGATCCAATGTCGTGTTTGAACCCCGGGACTTTGATCCTGACTTCAACCGAGACCAGAACGCTTCTGCAAATCTCGTGAAATTGTTCGAGGACGTCATCGGCTGCGATGAAGTTATCAAAAAACTCGACAAGTACCAGCTGATTGCACGAACAATGAAGGTTCAAGGGCTCGATATACGCAAGCAGATTCCTAGTAACTTCGTCTTCAAAGGGCCTCCAGGTAAGCACGAAGTCGCTTATATAATATGTAAACATTCCCTATGATCATATCGGTCACAAGGTACCGGGAAAACGACCACCGCACGCAAAGTCGGTCAAGTCTACTATGATATGGGATTCCTGTCTTCCGCAGACGTGATCGAGTGTTCGGCGTCTGATCTGGTTGGTCAATACGTGGGACAAACGGGACCCAAAACCAGGAAACTCTTCGAGAAGGCGCTTGGCAAAGTGCTTTTCATTGACGAGGCATACCGCCTGAGCCAGGGTCACTTTGCGCAGGAGGCAATGGATGAGATCGTCGATATAATGACGAAAGAGAAGTTCATGAACAAACTGGTTGTCATCCTCGCCGGATACGATGACGAGATGAACAAGCTTCTGAAGGTCAACCCTGGGCTTGCGAGTCGCTTCTCTGAGGAAATCCACTTCCATAACATGACCCACGATCAGTGCCTGGCGCTACTCGACAAGGATCTTCGCAAGAGTAACATCGTCGTTCCCGAGTTGTCGGACTCAAATTCCACAGAATACCAACAGCTGCAAACTATTGTTTCCAGGATGTCTATCTTATCGTCTTGGGGAAATGCTCGCGATATTAAGACACTAGGGAAACGCATGTTTCAACAAGCTTACGCCAACGCTTCCAGTGGTGGACCCGCGACCCTCCTTGTTTCAGAGGCCATAGATATCATGCAGGCTATGCTCAAGGAGCAACGAGATAGACTTGGTGTTCCTAGTTCTCGTACCAAGAGTTCGCCTCCGCCACCGATGGCAAGCCTCAGTGGACCGCCACCGCCACCGCCCCCCATCACGTCTTCATCATCTTCTCAGTCGACGAAACCTCCACCACCTCCACCGTCATCCAACAGCTCAAAGCCACCGCCACCGCCACCTTCATCCGCGACCAAGCCAGGTAGATCGCAGACCCCGCCTACGCAAACACCTCCTGCGAAACAACCCCCGACGCAACGCGGGAAGCAAACAGCTAGACAGTCTGCTCCTGCCAACCAGACAACTCAGCCAAAGTCGAATGCAAGTACGGCCAATTCGGCTGCGTCGAATGCGCCACGTCCTGCCCAGTATTTAACACTAACCTCGAATGCACCTCCGCAAACGCCTGTAACCTCACAGACTCCTCAACGGGATTCAGGGGTGTCGGACAAGGTCTGGGACCAGCTGCAAGCCGACAAGCTGGCCGCAGAGGAGCGGGATAGACGCGCAAAGGAAGAGGAAGGTAGACTTCGACGAGAGTCAAACAAAGCACGCGACGCAGAGAGACGGGCGGAGGAACAAGCCAAGCTGCGCGCGGCAGCTCTTGAGAGAGTCAAACAGCAGGCTGCGGAAGACAAGGCGGAGTTCGAGAAGCTGCAACGCGAACTGGAAGACGCTCGGAAGCGCGCGGCAGAACAGAAAGCAGCCAGGGCACGGGCTATAGCCAAGCTGAAGCAGAAACAACAAGAGGAGACTCTGAGGCAGCGAAAGGAGAAGGAACTACAGTCTAAACTGAGCCGATCTGGTCTCTGCCCGATGGGATATCAGTGGGTGAGGCAAATGGGGGGATGGAGATGCGCAGGGGGGTCTCACTTCGTAAGTGATGGTCGCCTGGACCATATCTAACCTTTACTGTCAATCCGGCCCACACGGTCAGGGTCTATCATTGCAACCACACTTTCGACTTGGCAATATTAAGTATCCCAAGCGTAATCGCCTCAAGCTGTGCCATGTTAATTCGTTTTGCCTTACGTATCTGATCCAATAACTCGTGAGATCTTCGAAACATGTTTCTTCAACACTGCGATGCCAGGACAATGATATCTCTATAATGTTCCAAGTTGCCATGGACCGCCGCGGAAGCGTCGCGGTCTTGAAAAGGCCGTAGGTGTGCTCAACACCCAGCAACTGCTTAACTTTTGTACATACTCCCTTCACGTCGTGGAAAGGCTTCAGACATGTGCCAAGTAAGAAGAGTAACCTGCCCGCAAGTTATACTTCAATAAAGTAGGACTCGGCGGAGCTTTGTCACGTGCAATGTTCCTCGAACCCTCGATGTTTGCAAAACACGTCCTTGATGTCGATCATCAACTCCATAGGTTGCGACTCCCTCGACAGCGTATGTGGTCGAGGAGCGACACCATCACTGAAATTACTGGCAATTCGGTTCGTTTTGTGGATCTACCGTCGCTGCAGGCCAACCTAATTAACGCCACATGCCCCACACCAATGCAGACATGTCTAAATGTTGTGTTTCTCTCGAACCCGATGACAGGCACCCAACCAGGATCCTGACGTTTATGCCTAACTCACGTATAGCAACACCAAAGTATGAGAAAACTTCCCGCCTGAAATCGAGCACTGATGTGATAAGTTAGCAAAGTTCTGAATACATTCGACCTGATTCTCCATACAGGGAAATACCTCACCTCATCGATCTGAACGCGTGTGAACTACTGGAGATAGAGGCGTCCTTTTTAATAACGCTCCCCGCTGGTATCCGAGCACCCCGTCGCTTCATTGATGGGGTGCAGTCCCATAGGCCTATTTAGTGAGTTCTCGATATCTTCCTTGCTCTCCACTGATTTATATGTGTGCTCCAGTCGCGTTCGTCGTGATCGATGGTTTGGCTCTGTTGCTCTTGCTCTCTCGGTTATTTTTCCGACTACAAATACGACGATTCTGGTGGGAAGATGTATGGGCGGCCGTCGTGTTCGTCTGTGGGATGACGTTCGTAGTTTCCGTAATCATTGTCTATATGACAGGCAAGACCATTCACTGTTGCAATTAAGCTGATGCGTACTGACGATCCAACGCTGTAACAGATAACTATAACGCAGAAGTTATTTTAAATTGGATGATGATGCACACATTTACCTCCACAGTGTGGTTTGTATCTCTTGCATTGTTCTTCCATGTCTCGCTCAATCAAGTGATATTCTATACCAGGGCGGCTCGCATGAGTCTGCTCTACTCGACCATCCGGGTCATGTCGCCCTCGTCGATCCTCCGCAAGATCGCGCGGGTCGTCGCAGTCCTCTTCATTATTTTCTGGTTAACTTTGATCGTATTGAAAACCTGGTGGTGTGCGAGCAATATTCCCTCGCCCGAAGACGGATTCCCGATGTGTCGGTTACGGGTTCTGATCGTCTTCTTTCAAGTAGTAAGTAAGTGATCTAATGTTCAACGCATTTTCTTATACATTATCATCTTACAATTTTCTTTTCCTAGCCGATTGCATTTCGGATGCAACCCTGGTGGTCCTTTCTCTCAAACTCCTTTGGAGAGTCAAGCTTCCTCGACGACAGCGTCGCATGATTTTATCCTTGTTCTCATCCAATATGGCCATGTCATCGTTTTCGCTGTTCCATGCAATTTGTCAGTTTTTCTCCTCGTCGAGTGTCGAAATTTTAGCCTGGTACTTGGAGGTGCGGCCGCTTCCGTTACTGCCCATGCAACAGCTAACGATTCATACTGTGCAGATGACGTCAGCTTTGATTGTGTGTAATTTGTTGGTGGTAGTCACATACGTGTACCGGGTGATCCTCAGTTCGCGCGATGGATCGTTTCCTTCCGAGTCGTCGGAAGACGACGACTTCACGACTCGCAACCCCGCAAGGAGCACTACTGATCCCCTTACCACGGTGGACTTGAACACCCTGCCCACATCTTCCAGTAACGTCGACAGTGGTGTCTTTTCTTCATTGGGCCTCCAACAAGGGATACAAGTGGATATTCGAGACCTTCACATAAGGACATGTTAATTAATACATTTGGCTTGTATTTGTGCTTATACATTATTTATTCTCTGTCGTTGCTTGAATATTCTATTAAGCTTGAATTAAATCATGTAGGTCCTTGCAAGAAAAGCTCGATTACGAAGGTTGTGGTCGGTTTCTGGCATCTGCGTTAGTTTGATGAACACGCACAATAAACAGAAGGGGACATGTACTGTGCTTCTAGTCGTACTAGAGAAAACAGGGAGCAGGTTATCAGTGTATGAGGAAAGATCATGTTGAAGCTGTAATAAATATTTAATTGAAAAGTCTTCCGGCATAATGTATGGTAGACGACGGGGCGAGTCAAGTGATAGAGTGGACTCCTGCTCGCAAAGCTCAGGCATGGGTGGACAACAGCGGACCATTTTACTTGTGTTAAGCGAACGTTCAGCCTTGCCCAGTTTCCGTGCTTCGGTATTTCGTTGGGTTGTGGCATGGGCGGTGTACCAATCAGGGTTGGATGTGAAGGGGCCTTCGAGTCAAAGAGAGCCTTTCCTAGTGATAGTGATAGTAGAGAGTGGTTAAATACCAAGGGCTGCTTTAGTCCTGCGTAACAGCGTAAATAAGATGTATCATAGATCTTTTTAAACGCCAGGTAGAGGTTTAAGGAGTGCAAAACCGCTCTATCTGAGAGGCCCGTTCACAAGCCTTGTTACCTCATTTCGTCCACATCTCATTCAGATCTCGTCCTAGTCACATACTTGTACCAGGTGGTTTCCCGAAATGCAGTGAATCAGTCTCTTCAGGATCGGAAACTTTGTCCAAAGAAGATGAGGACTTCACCGCTTTTTGAAGCCTCACACGGACCACCTATCCCATCACGACGGTGGGTCTGAACTCGCTGGCCACTTGTACCATTTTCACGAGGATCGGTTCGTCTTCAGTACGTGATAGTTCGGGAGACTAACAAGGAGATGAGGGTACTTACGGACGTATATCGCGATCTAGACCACTGTCGTTACTATAGTGGTCTACTAATGATTTGTTGCTCGTTCTGCAGGGGAGAATTGCTATCTACAATTTCCCAGATGAGTCTTCAGGAATGCTGCATCTCGGCATCACAGAAAGTTCAAGTGCCCGATATAGCGCGTGACAATAATCCCATTATTTGACTTGTGGTCAAGGCTATATAATGTAATATAAACCCTTATAATGTCCCGAGTCACTTTATAATTTGTAACAAGTTTGGTACACCCGACAAACCATTATAAAGTAATATAAACCCATTACAATCCAAAGCCGAATTCCCAATCAATCAAATCTTGGTGTCACTG
>JBBPNG010000903.1:0-14662 GCA_038091095.1 Leccinum incarnatum
TTGTATGCTAATTGGGTGTCAGATGGAGTGGACGGAGTGGAAACAATACAAGTACTGACGGGTGAAGTCCACTGTTAGGAACCTGTCACCGCGAGTCAAGCATACCGCATCGGCAAGGATAGCACGGGAGATCGTAAATCCTGGACACAGCCCAGCGCCCGGCATTGGCGTCTTTGTTTCCTCTGCTTGCAAACCGACCTTCAGAAGACGTTAGCGTTAGTATAGATGATATCCGGCCATGAGCATACGAACATAAAGTTCTAAGTCATCGATATCTCCATAGAGCGCTTCTGCCACAGACTGCAGAATGATTCAGTGAGTTAAATGAAACAAGAGAGTCCCGAGAGGACTCTTACGTAGACATTTGGGTCTGGATTCCATTCTCGAAATGACTCATATGCTAAAAAAGTTCCTCAGCAAACGAGGGATATAAAATGGCCTGAGTAACCCACGTCGTAACCCAAAAAATTTGCGAAACTCGTTCAGCTAAGGGCATTATGTTAGTAATTCGCATGATCACAGGAAGATGTCGTCTTACAGTGCAAGCCCCCCATTTCCTTCCCTGCTCGATGGCCAACATCTCTATCACTCTCATTGCAGGGGGACAACCTCGGGCGCGAAACGCGCCAGCACGTGCCTCGGTTGCATCTTGCAAAATCCGGGCAAGGTCGTTGTCAGAGAAACTACCATCAGGTCCACGTTCCAGTCTAGCAGCGCGCTGGATTACGAAACTGGAAACAGTAGATGGACCGTAAAACATACCCGCCAAATGTCCAGTTCCTGATGTTGCCAGGAGGTACCATCTTCTCCCGAACTACTGTACTAAATTCAGTTATAGTCACCTGTAGGAAATGCATCAGGTTTTTGACACAGATGACGACAAGAAAGCGTGCCGTTTTCGGGTCTTTTCCATCAAAGAGTTCTCCAAACATTCCGTTCAGCCATTCCTCGTCTTGTGAGCTGATGGAAGCATGCCAACGGTACAGTAGGTTAAACTCGATTGAAACCGTGTTTCCTTCTCCCCGAGGAGACACACTATGGTCGGATTCGCGATATTCCTGTCGGTCAATGCCAACGATGATCATCTATCCTGTGCGATCAGACAACCGCTTACCTCGAGTGGGTCAAGCCGCCAGGTCAGGCCGTCCCTTACGAGTCCCAAGATGCCGCCAACATAATCTGCAAGGATTATCTGCATAAAGAACGCAGTATTGACTAGTCTTGCTCTGGAGAAAATTTCGTCATCTTGAGCAAGTCGGGATTTCTTCTCGTCGGGCGGAGGCGAGGTGAAGGACCCGCTTTCGTTGAGCTCCAGGATTTTCTGTGCAATATACTACGATAGGGTTGATGCACGTACGTATCAATGATTGGGCAACAAACTCACGTTATGGTGACGACTGAAGAGCACGGCGAGTGCGCAAACAGGAGGAGGCATGAACAGCAGCCGGGAATCCGAGAAAGTGTCGTGCCAGATCATCCCTGTGCCATCCTTTCTCCGTATGACGTCAACTTTTTGCGCGCTATGCCCGTAGACAAAGCCCAGATCAAGATAGCTACTTGTGTCGTTAATTGTCCAGTCCACCATATTTGTGTTGAAGATAGTATGAATGATGAGATCTGCGAATGCGAAAAAAAAGCTCGACAAGCCTCCAGGGTGGGGGACGAAGTCATCGTTAGGCCGACTTAGAAGACTATCGAACACTACGCCCGAGTCTGGAAGAGATGGAAGGGTCGGGATATGACTAGAGGGCACAGATCGTGCGTATGGTTGGCCGGCCTGTCCGAGAGACGGCAGGAGGACATTGTAGTTGGAGCCATCTCCACTTCGGAATGCATAGGGGACATTGAGTTCCTTTACGACGGCTGACGGGCTATTGTGGAAGGTGGAAAGAAATCCGGTGGGGGGATGGGGCAGGTCCTTATATACTATTGCAAATGTATCAATCTCACTTGTCAGAGACTCGGAATAAATGACCCACATAAACTAATGAAAAGTTGCTCTGCGAATTTGCCGAATTCTGAGTCGTCAGGAAGGCGTGCCATCATTGTCACAACCCTCTCGAGCTGAACGCAGTATAAGAGCAAGAATACACGATGGCATAGAATACTTGCAAAAAACTCTCTGTCGTTGATTGTGCCACTGTGGATTATGGCATCTGCGAACGCCGGCTGCCACAAATGAGATCGTATCATCGCGACGGTGCAGAGAACTCACCACGTCATCGAGAGTGAAAGGTAGGCCACGTTGGGCGATTTGTTCGAGGTCGTGAAATGTCCTGCCGGGGGCGTGCTTGAGCGAGATAACATTACTTAGGATAGATTGCACTCGAGCGAGCAGCTTATGTAGCGCAGATTTTAGCGATGTCTCGAGTCCGAGAACATGCTGGGATTGACTCGTTGGCTGCATTGATGTAGTGACACTGATAGCTTGAATCGTAGTTCGACGTGAATGACTCCAGGTATTCTGCAAGTAGCGTGAGGGGAACAGTTCTTATAATATTCCACCTAGTGTTGCCGCAGCATTGGCTTGGAGAAATTAGCTGACACCGGCGAGAAGGGCGACAGATTATTTCTGTGCGTCGTGCCGCGTGAATCCGAATGCTGAGTGAGCGGCCTCGTGCAGGAGAGCCGGAGGATTTTCGGGCCCGATCCTGCCGTACGAGAGCGCGATGTCCCAAGCTGTAGGAGCCAGCGAAGCAGTACGGTGTTAGCTCGAACCCCGAAGAAAGCAGCGGGAACGTACTCCGTGAGCTGCTGTACAGGAGTACCTTTGGAGACGCTGCTAAATTCAGGCGCTCTTGGAGGAAGGGAACGACTCAGACTCTGAGCGCATGATGGTGGCATATATATATAGGGTGAATGATTCATTAGACCATCGACATGGAACGGGATACCCATTAAGTAGTGGTTAGTCGCTGTGGCATTTCAGGTCCAGTATTCGTTCTCATCCTGTTCATAAGAATAGTTACGCCGTGGGTAACGATGGCATGACATGGGTACGAGGAGAGAGCGTACTTTGCGCTTAGGTCAGCAAATGTAGTCGGGTTACATAATTAACACTTGACTTTTGCTCGTCGTTGTTCACAATGGCGCCGGACTTGTTTTCTTTCCTCGATAATGCCCCACTAAAAGACGAAAGTGATGACGAAGAAATTGAGGAAAGAATACCGACATCCGCGCCTTCCCTTGGTCAAAAGCGAAAACCCAGTCTCGACCCAGCCAGGCTGCCACCGACGCCCTACAATGTCCTCGAAAGACCCGTGAAGCGGTCTCGTGCCGCAAGCCCAGCTCCTGTCGTGGTGGATGAGTTTCAGACAGAGGCAAAACGTGAGATGGCGGCGAGCGGCGGATTGACTGGTCCTGTCGAAGAGGGTTCGAGATTGGAACTTCGACATCAGGTTTGTCGTTTTGCGACACTTTTACCGTTGGAATCTCATCCTGTACAGGTTCGCCACCAAGTCGCCATCCCTCCTGGATACGACTATGTGCCCATAGCCAAGCATACTCCTCCCTCCAAACCCGTCAGGGAGTATAAATTTACACTCGATCCGTTCCAGCAGGTTTCGGTGTATGCTATCCAACGGAATGAGAGTGTTCTGGTATCGGCGCATACTAGTGCCGGTAAGACGGTGGTGGCAGAATATGCCATAGCTCAATCTCTCCAGAACCGCCAACGTGTAATTTACACTAGTCCAATAAAAGTGAGCGAGTTTGAACCACGATCGTGCAATCCGAGAGATCAACCCGTTTGCCTTCGTGTAGGCTCTCAGTAATCAAAAGTACCGCGAGATGCTTGCTGAGTTTGGTGACGTCGGTCTCATGACGGGAGACGTTACGATCAACCCATCTGCGACTTGCTTGGTCATGACGACAGAAGTGAGCGTCTTATCATGTTTCGCAGTCCATCTTACCAATAAACCAGATTCTGCGCTCCATGTTGTACCGCGGCTCTGAAATCATGCGAGAAGTCGCATGGGTCATATTCGACGAGATTCACTACATGCGAGATAAAGAGCGTGGCGTAGTCTGGGAGGAAACGATCATCTTGCTCCCTCACACCGTCCGATACGTCTTTCTATCAGCCACCATTCCCAACGCCATGCAATTCGCTGAATGGATTTGCAAGTCCCACGAGCAGCCGTGTCACGTCGTGTATACCGACTTTCGGCCCACCCCCCTGCAGCATTACCTCTTTCCCGCCGGTGGCGAAGGCATTTACCTGGTTCTCAACGAGAAGGGCGAGTTTAAAGAGGATAACTTCAGCAAGGCCATGGGAACCCTCCAGGAAAGAATGGGCGAAGATCCGGCAGACCCGTCAAGCGGCAAGGGGCGTAAAGGGAGAACCAAAAAGGGCGGCGAAAAGAAAGGTAGATTATGCTCCGGCTCATTCAACAATTTCTCATTGTCCCACAGGGTCGTCTGACATCTCCAAGATCATCAAAATGATCATGCTCAAAAACTTTAACCCCGTCATTGTCTTTGCATTCAGCAAGCGAGAATGTGAAGCACTGGCCTTGACCATGTCCAAATTAGACTTCACCTCAAACGACGAACAAGAATTGATCTCGAACATATTCGAAAATGCCATCGGGAATCTTACCCCAGACGATCGCAATCTACCTCAGATATCAAACCTTCTTCCCCTTTTAAAGCGTGGGATCGGTATTCATCATGGTGGTCTTCTGCCGATTCTGAAGGAGGTCATCGAGATCCTTTTCCAAGAGGGCCTCATTAAAGTGCTCTTCGCAACCGAAACTTTCTCTATCGGTCTGAACATGCCCGCCAAGACTGTCGTGTTTACCGCGGCCCGCAAGTTCGATGGGCGTGAATTCCGGGACCTCTCTTCTGGGGAATACATTCAGATGTCGGGTCGCGCAGGTCGTCGCGGTTTAGATGATCGCGGTGTCGTCATCATGATGTGCGACGAGAAGCTAGAACCTGCGTCTGCGAAGACGATGATTAAGGGGGAGGCTGATCGACTCGATTCGGCTTTTCATCTAGGGTACAACATGATCTTGAATCTTCTAAAGGTAGAGGGAATCAGCCCTGAATACATGCTTGAGCGGTGTTTCTTCCAGTTTCAGAGTAGCGCTGGCATACCAGTGCTAGAAACCGGTTTGTCGTCCAAGCGTTGATCACACATCACATCGCTCATGTTGCTCATATCCCACGCAGAAATGAAGGCGGAGGAGCATCGGCGGGATTCGATACAAATCCCAGACGAACACCTCGTGGCTGCATACTACGACTATCGCCAACAGCTTGATCAAATGGGGGAGGACTTCCGAGCGGTCATCACACACCCGACGTACAGTCTACCTTTCCTACAGGTTGGTCGGCTAGTCCGAGTCAAACACAAAGACGCCGACTTTGGATGGGGCGTAGTCATCAACTTTCAAAAGCGCAGCAAATCAAAGGTCTGTCTACGTTGTCTGCATTCTCTATGGTGTATCCACGTCCGTTAACCAAATCACATGCCATAGATCAAGTCAGAATTTCAAATCGAAGAGATCCCTGCTCACGAACAATACATCCTCGACGTCCTCTTAAACTGTGCCGAAAGCGTCATCCTTCCCAAAGACAAGAACATCACCACGCCTACGCCGGGTGGTGTTCTACCTTGCCCATCGGACCGCAAGGGCACTCCACTCGTTGTCCCGGTTTTGTTATCAACGGTCGAAGCAATAAGTCATATTCGGATATTCCTACCAAAGGACCTGCGTCAGGATCAAGCTCGAGAAACCGTCTGGAAGAGCGTATTAGAGGTGCAGCGGAGGTTCCCCAACGGAATACCGCTCCTCGACCCAGTCGAGAACATGGGGATCAAGGACGAAAAATTCCTCAACCTCGTCAAGGTAAAGATACAACTGGTCACGTGTCATTCGTCGTTGGCTGATCGCCTGTTGTCAGAAAATCGACGTCATGGAAAAAAAGATGTTCTCAAACCCACTTCACAGAGACCATCGCCTCCCAGATCTATACACTCGCTATGCTGAGAAACAGTTGGCACAGACCAATATACGGACGTTGAAGAAACGGATCCTGGCAACTCACGATGTTCTACAGTTGGAGGAGCTCAAGTGCCGAAAGCGCGTGCTTCGACGGCTGGGGTTCACGAACTCGTCTGACATTTCCGAAATGAAAGGTCGTGTCGCATGCGAAATCAGCACTGGCGACGAGCTTTTGCTCACCGAGCTGATCTTCAACGGTGTCTTCAACTCGCTGCTACCCGAACAATGTGCGAGTTTGCTGAGCTGTTTCGTGTTCGCAGAAAAGGTGGGTTCCATCGTCACCTATGGTTTTCGATCTGTTTGTTGACACAGGAGCGCGCGCAGAGCGAACAACAGACGAAGCTCACGGAGGAGCTCGCGGCGCCTTTACGCGTGATGCAAGAGTTGGCCCGACGTATCGCCAAGGTATCTCAGGAATCAAAGCTGCCTCTCGTCGAGGACGAATACGTCCAGTCATTCAAAGTAGAGCTTATGGATGCAGTGGTTCAGTGGTGTCGTGGAGCATCGTTTGCGGATATTTGCAAAGTCGGTCCATTCCTGTCACTAAAAGACCACTTGTGAACTCATTTCTTCCTTTTTTTTCAGTTGACGGATCAGTTCGAAGGCAACCTTATCCGTGTGTTCAGACGACTGGGCGAACTCATACGACAGATGGCGCAGGCAGCAAAAGTCATAGGAAACTCGGAGTTGCAAGAAAAGTTCCAAAAGGCCTCGGAAATGCTTGAGCGGCCGAACTCAGTCATATTCTGTTCTTCGTTGTATCTTTAGAAGTTGTATCTTTAGAACCATCGATTAGCATGTCATCACGTGCGTTACTGTGCGAGCCATGCCACAATCCTGCGAAAGCTGAATGAGAAAATAAGATGGCCATAAATCCAACTTGTATTTTGGTCAATGGAACGCGATATCAATTGAACACGAAAACTGATTGTGTTTTATTTTTCGAATGGGGTGTCGAAACGTCTATGATACACACTTTTCTCCGGCTCGATATTGAAAGACACAACATGATTGGGAACGAAACTGTTTTACGCGTGCTGGGCACGGAAGCGGACAGCCTCAGCAGCGGGCTTGATTCCCGGGAGGGGAGCAACGTGCGGGTGACCGAGAGCATCCGCGATGCGGTCCGAAAGCGACTGGTGGACGGAAGCCCAGTAGGAGACTGTAGAAAACAGTCAGGCAAACAGCGGACGCAATACTAATACTGAAGCCGAATTTCAGAGATACTCACGGACTCTCTTCTTGATCTCGGGGCTCTTCACGTCCTTCACGTGACCGACGATGTTGTTGACGAGGTGCTGACGATCGGTGTCGTTCATCACAGTAAGGTAGAGCTCACGCGGCTGCTCGAATTCAACTGTGGGATGGAGGTCAGTTGTGCAATTTCTCTTGGCAGGGGTTGTAAATGAATGACTGACGTTCAGTGACTTCGCTCAGATCCCAGTAAGCACCACCAATCCATCTCTCGTGTTTGGCCTCGCGTTCAGCGTCACGGACAGAGCCATGGACGGCACCCTTGTTTCTAAGGTATGCCAACGGAGTAATGCTGCTCTGGTAATTAGGACGAGCACCCTGGTTGTTGTAGGCCATAGGGCCATCACGCTGGAAGTTGGACACTGGACAAGCGGTCTGGTTAACAGGGAGCTGGGCGTAATTGACACCAAGTCGGTGACGGTGGGTGTCTGGGTAGGAGAAGAGACGAGATTGCAACACAGGGTCGCAAGAAGGCTCAAAGTAAGGGATAGTGTGAGACGGAGAGTAAGCGGCCTGGTTTAGATTTCGATCAGATCTGACCCTCTTTCAAGAGGAAAAACAAACGACTAACCTGCTCAACCTCGGCGAAGTAGTTTTGAACGTTTTCATTCAACACGAACTTCCCGATGGGGCGCAAGGGGAAGTCCTTGTGAGGCCAAACTTTAGTGAGATCCAAAACATTGTAACGGAATGTCTCTGCTTGATCCGGCGTCATCGTTTGCTATAGCGCAAGTTGACTGATCAAGGTGCCCCTTCATGGGTATAAGTACGTACGATGTAAACGGTCCAAGTGGGGTATTTTCCAGCCTCGATGGTCTCGAAGAGGGCCTGGATACCGTAGTCTGGGTTTTCGCCGGCGAGCCTACCTGCAGTGGGACCGTCAAGGGTCTAAAACTAAATGAGAAGGGGGACTTCGAAATCGGTTGGGCGGAATGCCAACCTTGAATCCACCGTCAGATTTGATGTGGATCTGTGTGTAAACCCAGCTGCCATCGTCCTTGACAAACTTGTAGGTGTGGCCGGAGTAGCCGTGCATCTTGTGGAAGCCATCAGGGGTGCCGCGATCGGAGAAGAGGATAGTGATCTGGTGGGCAGACTCTGGGTTTTGAGTCAAGTAGTCCTGTAGTGGGTCTGATCAAAAACAACACGAGTGTATGGGGGTATGAGGACACGTACCCAGAACATGTCAGCATCTTTGAGGTGAGTTTGGGGGTCACGCTTCTGAGTGTGGATAAAGTGAGGGAACTTGGCAGGATCTCTGATGAAGAAGACGGGGGTGTTGTTGAAGACGAAGTCGAGGTTACCCTCCTCAGATCTGATTTTGAGCGAAAAGCCACGGGGGTCACGTGCAGTGTCCGCAGACCCAAGTTCACCGCCGACAGTGGAGAATCGGGCGGTGGTACGGTGTTTCTTACCGACTTCCGTGAAGAGCTTGGAAGAGGTGATGTCGCTGAGGCTATGGGTCAGTTCGAAGTAGCCATGTGCGCCAGCACCTTTGGCATGAACCTAGAATGGGCTTGGTGAGTGATCAAGGGAATAGATCTGTACAATAAACGTACGACACGCTCAGGGATACGCTCACGATCAAAGTGGGCGAGGAGATCGATGTGGTGGAAATCTGAATGCCACACGATGAGCTAGATCAAAGAGTCGTACTGCGGATTGGTACATACCCTGGAGAAGGAGGGGACCGGTGGTGCCAATACGCTGGGCAGCGTACGGCTCTCCGACGGGGGCGCCGTTCGAGGTGGTGTAGACAGCACCGTCCTTGGTGTTGCAAACTTGTGCAGAAGGCATTTTGAAAAGCAGTAGAGGTTAGGGAAAGAAGAGAGACAGGTGAATGGGAGATATAAGAGGGGCGGCGCAATCTGTATTTCAAGTCCGCTGAGAACGATCATAATAATCTGTTGTAAGCAAGTCAGGTGGATGGGAAAAGGATTTGGAAGTTTGAGACTCAGAATGTCTTACATGGGAGATGAGATGAGGCTTCCCGCGGGTGGAGCTGTCCCGCTCCTCCTCGTGACTCGGAGCCAATCAATTTACGGGGAGTAATCACCATTTGTTCAGATGTTTCGCCGGTTGTGATCTAAAGTCTAGCCGAGCTCGCGTGAGGCATTGCCTGGCTTTTGGCTTGATGAATAAACTTGTTACAAAAGGGGATGCGTTGCAGCGAGGTTGGGTTATTCTAGGTTATCTTCCGTCTGTGCTTTCGTCTCCGACTTGATGGTCTGATTATGAATTTCCACCGTGGGCCCACGTTTCGCGTGTGTCTGCGAGGATTTCGTTTGATAGCCAGATTTGTTCCCGCGAAAGCATTGTCCGCTCCTCCAGAGAGAAAATGTCCCTTCATGGGACTGCTTGGGATGTGCATCCTCAGCGGCTGATTGACAATGGAGAAAAGCAAACAAGCTTGCATCCAAATTTGGCAGCGCGTTCTACACACAAAAGCGATAGTGCTCAGTGCTAATTTCAACAACAGAAGAAACAGGCGGGACCCAGCCCTTCGCCAAATATACCCGGAACTCGGTTACGAAATAGAAGGAGATGCTGCCAGGATGGGTGATACACATGGTGATGGAGAACTCGGGTTGATCCCAGATGCCCCTTTATTTGAAACGCCTTTCACAATCTTCACTCCAGGTATCCGCTTACTTGAATGCTGGACCTTCAACATGTCCGAGGACTCCGCAGCATAGACAGGGGGTGATGCTGTCAATCCTCCCAGCGACCGCCCGCCATCATTCATCGTCCGCTCGGCCTTGCTCGTGATAGGCCGCGTCCCAAAATTTGATGCTCTTCGAGACTGCGTACCCGCTGGTGCACCCCATTGCGATGCCATCGGTCGACTAGGCAACGCTGGTCGGTCCGCAAAAGTCGAAGAAGTAGCCATCTGGCGGAGTTTGGCTTCCATTATGGCTATTTTGCTCGACGTCTTGCTAGAAACGAGTCGTAAGCCGGAGCCAGGCCAGAATCGATTTGCTCGCGTGTACTCACGCTTCGGGTCGTGCGATCCCACCACTTTTTGATAGACTTAAGGCGGTAGGTAAGGCATCTGCCCTCTTGCTTCTGCTATTGTACGACGTGGATCCCATGTCGTGGCTTGGCGCTTGTTGTGCATACGTCACGACCAGCTTGCGACCACGCAAGAGCTTCCCATGCGCAGTCTGTAGAGCCTTTGCTGCATCCTAAAATACCCAACGAACCCAGTCAGCCCACGCCTCCCGGGATAGAAACCTTCGGTCATGCAACCCAGCCATTGACGCCATCCATCGCACGTTCATTATAACGGAGGATACAAACGTCAAAAAAATACCAGCATAACCGAAGGGGCGTAACCACTCACCGCTTCGTTCATGTACTCGACGAAAGCATACCCTCGCGGCTTCCCCTTGTTAACGCCGGACTTGTGAAACAGGAAATCCAGCTTTGCGATCTTGCCGAACTTTGTGAAGACCTGGAGTAATGTATATCTTTGGAACACTCAGATCGTTGGTTCGATCGATAATCAACGACTTTTAGCTCACTCATCCACGGTCGGGCTGAGGTTACCAACGTAGAGTCGTTCCCTCAGCAGCCGAGGGCCACGGGACGATGACGCTGATGATGACGATGGTATTGATGGATCGCTTGTCTCTTTCTCTGGTATCCACAGATGCGTCCCACTTTCATGTGCGCTGTCATTTGAAGGAAGGTAATGCGAAGTAGTCATGATGGAGGAAGCGGACAAGTCACCGCCTCCGGGTGCTTACGTCATCGGACTGAAACTGGCTTTCGGCGGCCGCTCCGAATCTTCTGAGTATTGAAGTGCGTTCGATTCGAACTTGTGTCATGGCAGTGGAAACAACACAGGACAAGCTTTGAAACAATAAAGTCACGACATATTCTCCGGCTCAGTAAGTACAAGTCGCTGGATGACTAACGCTAGCCGTAATATTACAGCGCTGTGCGAAACTAATGGCAATCGCGTCATTTTTTTTTTCGTCGTCCAAAAAAGGAAATTCATGCTGGCTGCCTCAAGGACGACGTTCAACGCCCGAGATCTGCCCTTTCTGCAGCCATGGTCAACAGAAAGATTAGCGACGACATCAAGGAATGTGTGCTCGACCTCTGGGGCCTTGGTTGGTCTGTCGACGACATCTGTCAACTCCTTCAAGTTTCACCACGAAGTTGCTACCGATCGATGGCGTCGGATCTTCGAACAGCACGGTACTAAAAGCCGACCACCCTCACCTTTTGTCAGGCGTGTCCGGCTGCTCACAAGAGCTGTCTTGACAGCACTTGAGACACTGTTCACTGAAGACTCTGACCTCTTCCTTGACGAAGCTTGTACCTGGCTAGGTGTCGAGCATGGCATCATGATCTCGCCATCTACGCTCTCTCGGAACCTGCGGGATGCTGGGTTCACCCGAAAGATACTCCTAAAGCTGGCTGCAGAGCGAAACGAGCAACAACGGGAAGAATTCAAGGCAAGCATTCAAACGGATTTTGTGGGCGACGCTTCCGAGTTTATTGCGATCGATGAAACAAGCAAAAACGAACGAATGTATGCCCGAAATTATGGACGTGCACCCCGGGGGCAGCGTGCCTATATCATCGATGTTTTTGCGCCTGGTAACCGGCATTCGCTGTGTGCTGCTATGACCGTGGAATGATTTTGGCATATTGCAGCTCGTGCACGGACCGGGACCTTGAGGGGCTGTTGTGGATTAGGTGCATTTTTCTTCTTGATACACAACCCGTCGTTACCAGCCATGGTACTATGTGGTAGTAGACAAGATGTAACCCCAATTCTCAGATCTCAGACTCCTATGTACGCGACGCGACACGACTCCAGACGCGGTCAGGCAAAATTTCCTTTTTTGGACGACGAAAAAAAAATGACGCGATTGCCATTAGTTTCGCACACAGCTGTAATGCAGCTTGAGGGTATTAGGGAGGAGTGGTTTGAGAGCCGCTTGTGCTGACCCATCGCCAGAAATGAATCTGACGGATGCGGAGACGAAATGATGCCAAGATCAAGGGTAACATGATCTGTGGTACGTCTGGTTGCTCCTCCATCTAACGAACAAATAGGTGATGCTGTCCGATTGGCGGACGTCCAGACGTCGTTTTCACGCTCACCGACACGTCGTTCACGCCACTCCCGTACTCTCAAAAGCGCATCACGAAGAGCATTGAGCGAAGTGTGGCGTGGCTCGCAGATCTTCGACCGCTCCCTGCCACCGCACCTCCTTCATCAAATGAATCACGCCCGCGTCTACCACCCGCTCAATGTCTTTGTCCAAATGACAGGTGGAACCTTCATCCTCGCGCGAAGCGTTCGCTTACACGCTCCGCGAAAAGCTTCACGGTCCCGAAGCAGACGTCATCAAGCCCCTCCGATCTCTCGATGAAGGCGTCGCCGGCTATGCCTTTAACCTTGCTGTCCTGCGCGGCCTCAGACCGAGCCCAGAGGAAGGCGGGCGGGTTCTGTTTGCACTTGAAGTGGAGAGGCTTAGTGATGCGTATGATGAGAGTGGTTCTTGGATGCGAGGAAGGATTGGGAGTATATTGATAGGGCAAGGGGAAAGGGACGCTCGCTAATTCAATGATCATACTGGAGATCCAGGTGGTCATCCAGATATGATCATCCGATGATCATGATCAAGTCCGCGTTAATGATTCAAGATGGCCATGGTACAATACCATGATCCGGACCTTGCCGGGAAAACACAAGCCCGCATAAATAATTGGTTCTGCAAACCCGCTTATGGTCTTGGGCTTCCATGGATGTTATACGAGCCGCATCAGAAGCTCGACTAGTGGCGTGGCAAGTAGATATTCGAGTTAGAATGCGACTCGTCTGGACTCCTGCATGGGAGACGGCCCGTGGGGTTTGTACCGGCACCGTCCTAGGACACCCCTGGCCTGTCAGGTAAGCGACAACGCGGGGAACTGGTTTTGAGCGTTGTACAATCATTGACCGCAATAAATCCCACAGAACCATGATCAACTGGAATCCAAGAATATACCTGGACTAGTCGAGTTCCGATCAACAGCGCTGAGCGCGGCGAATTCATCTCCCCAAAGCCTTCATTTCACGGACCCGACCGGACGCGTCAGAAAAAGTGGGCAGCCGAACAACGGAAGGTACCAGAGTAAAAATGGAAAAACGGACATCGGATGGGGACAATACGGACACGTTCAGCTACCTCGGGTTACGACGGCTATAAAACGAGCAACCTACATTGTGGGTGACTTCAACGGTCATCGATCATCCCCCAACCTGATTCCATACATAACCCAGCCAACGATGTCTCACAGACTTACTCCTGGTATTTACAAGATCAAGTCTCTTGCCGATCATGAATTCGTCGGTATCGATCTTACTTTCCCAGCTTCCCAGCCTGTCCACGTCTCCGGGCCTGTCAAAGATGTAAGACAAATTCAGCTTTTTTTTTATCGGGACTACGAGACTCATCTCTGCTTCAGTGGGACCTCAAGACAGACGGGGAAACAATCTTTCTCGGGATAGGGAATTATCCGGTCACCCAGGTGATCAACGACAGAGTTATTGTCACCAGTCTCCCTGGGCCCGCGCAGAGATGGCTTGCGACCTACAGAAAAGAGCAGAAAGCATTCACGTAAGAGACACTCCAGGGAATTCCTCATTCCGCTAATCAATATGTATGCAATGTTCAGCATTGCAGAGTATGGTCTAGATGATGACGGCCCAAGGAGGGGATGGACGGTCCTTCATGATGGCCCCCGTGCTGAGGTTATTTTTTATCTCCTGTTGATATGATAAAGTCTCTGATTTCGATGACAGATTCATATCAGGCCTATTATTGCAACCACTTCCAAACCTCCGCAGTTCAAACCTAACCAATTGTATCGGTTTGAGAAACTTGTGGAATAGGTGCAAAGAATATATGCCAGAATGACCGCAGTAACTGATTTCTGTAGTATGTACGATATTGTGTTGTGCCAAGGAGAAGGGAGTGTAGAACACATTGTTGAGATCGAGGAATTGAATCAGATTTAGTTTTCGTTGATGACCAAAGTAGGAATGGTAAAGGTGGTCGTACATGCACTGTAGGGCTCAACTTTTTTTGCAATGGTTTGAAAGTTTGTGTGCCCCGTTGTTGTTTCCACAGAGGGGAATGTCGCATCTAAAATGTACATAAAGTCATCTCCAGATGAGCATTTATGCTCACAACGGACGATGAAACTGTTTGAAACAAGATGGACTGTATCGCATATTGAATCGATGCCTGGCTCGCAAAGACTGTGGATGCTGACAACAGGTATGATATGTTCCTCCGAGCAATCTCAAATGATGTCTGGGTGGAAGCGCACGCACGAAAACATGATATCCACCAAACCGACCAAACCGATCCTAACCCATTGGAGACCGC
>JBBPNG010000904.1:0-14655 GCA_038091095.1 Leccinum incarnatum
CGTACAGGTTGCATGGGACCTCGTGCCTGGATCTCATATCTCCCGCTGTCGTCGGGATTTCCTCCTCCACAACCTCGTGTCGAGCGTCGTCGTCAAACTCGAGTTCCATGTCTCCATCCCATCCTTCTCGCACCCTGCCTTTCTCGTCGTCGTCGTCGATAGGCACATCGGCACTGACAACCGACGTTTGCGGAGACATCCGGAGAAGCTTATGCAATGTCCTTTTTTCATATAGTACCTCTTCAAGGAGGCGTCGGTTGTTGATGGTCTGGAGATTCGTCAAGGAATCCGGATATCTTACGTTACACCCAAGATGCTCGACAGGATGTTCATGTCCGCTGGGTTCGTCGTCGCGCGCAGATGATACGAGCGGCCCTCGCGGCGCGAGCTCAACATCCCAGCACGCGAGAACGCTGTCGCTTGCATGATCACATAGGCACCAGCGAAGGTCTGGCGGACCTTGGAGATGCCATAGGAACCCTTGGAGATGCCATTCGCTAAGCAAGAAGTCAGTCAGACTTGTCAACCACCAGGTCACCACGCACTGATATCCGACCGTAGAGTTCAAAGAACTCCATCACGAGCATTCCCAGGTTCTTCTCCGGTTCTACTTCTCCTTTGCGGAGCTTGGGATGTATCTGCAGAAAACTGATGGCCAAGCAGACGATGCTGTAGCTTCCTAAACCACCAGTATACACCTCGTTCATCCTGCGTTGATTCAGAAACGCCTTTACGATGACGATCAAGCATCGTAACGCGAACCCCCACAGCTCCGCATATGTTGAAGGAAGCCGTTGATGATCTTGCCTGCCTTGACACCATTGCCTTGGTTGACGCTCATGTCCATGGTCCGTGACGAACTTGACAATGGGTAACTTTGCTCCCGAGATAACGGTAACCTTGGACGTGATCTCTGCTCGCTTGAAAGTGTGGGTGCAACACGTTCGCCTTGTTGCTACGTGCGATGGTCTCGGAGTCTCTCTGGGTACGGTCAGACAATATGCTCAGGCTTGACCGCTTTGAGCACACACCCACTGGGTAAATAAAGCTTTGTCTCATAACTCCCAAAGGGTATTATTCGTGCATTGCATCTGGAAATTTGAACGTGATTGCGTTTGAAACTCGTTGGATCACGAGGCCCCGAATTTCGCTTCGATAGGCGTCGGTGACATGTACTTGATATATGCATCCACCTCGCGGTACAACCTACGCTCTTTATCAATTCTAACGTAGACCGGCATCTCAGTCGGAGAAACGAAGCTTACATCTCTGACACGTTGTGACAACTGTCCCAGTCGACTTGGGATACCCACGGAGTCTTCCTCGTGTCCAGCGGCTCGAACCGCTGTCTCCATCTCTGCATTCGGTCATCGTCATCGTCATCGCCCGACAGACGGCCGTGCTTCCGTTTCGTCCCGCGACCCTCATTGAGATTGCTCGACCTCGGCGGCTTCCCCACGTCCCACTCGCGTTCCGTCTCCTTCCCTTTTTGACGCGCGCGTTCTGCTCGAGGGGACTGCGTATCGCTCGCCCCCGGCGGAACAAAGTCGTCTCCGATCTCTGGTATTTTCACTTTGACTGTGGTGGCTTGTGGTACTCGTTTCGCATAGGCTCTTTGCCTTTGCTTTTAGACGTGCGCAATCGTTTCGAAGGGAAGTTCTCCTTCTTCTGCGCGGGATGCTGAACGTCGACCGCCATCGTGACGGCGACGGTGGCGGTTGCGGTTGCGGTTGCGGTCCCTGTCCCTTTCTCTGTCCCTATGCCTTTCCCTATTCCTGTCCCTATCCTCATCTCTGACCCTGTCTCTCTATTCTTCCCGATCGTCGTGCCGAGGCCGACGATGATGGTTCCTGTCCCTGTCCCTCGTCCGGTCTTTTGTATTGTCGCGATCGCGTTCGGATTCTCCTCTTGAACTTGAAGGTTTTGGGGGTAGTGTGTCCATGAGAGGTTCGAAAGAGAGACAAAGGAAAAAGAAGAAGAACTATCTTCAGGGGGGCCCAGGGAATGGAATGAGCGTTCAAAATTTGTCAAAGTGGATTCGGGGCAGCCGGCGCGTTACTTTTGCGTTACTTGTTTTGTTTGGCAAAGGCTTTGGAACCAAACAACCATCGTTGTGACGATTTCCTTTCTTGTTCCTAACCCCGTCATCCGCACCTTCTCAACAAGGTCTTCGGTAATGTGTTATCACCAACCCACATTTGTAACTTTGTATGCGTAGAAGTAAATTAAACACATTCTTGTCAGAGGGTACAAATCCCACTCGATAGCAGTGCTTGCATACTGACTGTAACAATTCTCTTGTAACGACTTTCAACCAAAGCGCACTTGAACGCTCGAACGTCCAGCCTTTCGTACGACACCTCACATCTACAAGTCTATCTCAGACCAATTTGACAGACCCTAGAGCTTTGAGAACTTTTCCATGTGCATCTCACAGACCGCCAAAAACCAAAACTCATGCTCTGAATTATGGTCGGCGACGAGGTTATGTGCGATTTCGTGGGCAAATGTAAGGAACCTGGAAGATTCAGACGACTCTCAGTTGAATCAAAGGATAACAACACATGGAACGAACCATAGTGCCAGAGCTCGCTGTTCTTTGCCTTTCTTGACACTATCATAGTCTTGGGGGATCATATCAGCGTTTAGCATCCCTATTCAAGTCGGGTTTGACTCACGCCATTTCTCAAAGTAATGGAGGTTGAGGTAAATGGTTCCACTGTGATTGAATGCTATGGATCTAGCAGCATGATGGAATACGCGATATGACTTGGTGGAGAGATCGTAAACCTTGGCAATGCGCTGGATGATATTCAAGAAGCGGGTGAGAAATTCTTGTTTGCATATCTGACTCGCATCGGCATCAGGAGTGTCTGTTCAAGAAGTTAACGGGCGTTTAACACGCAAATGCGTTGTCAAACGAGAATTACCTTTGACAAAATGGACCTCCACGTTTTGTATTTTGCCTAGCCATCCCATAAGGAAAACGAAAGGGCCGGAAGAGTACTAGAAGCTCACGAAAGCACCGTAAATCGTCGACTGGCGCAGAGGCATCACAATAGCCGTTTTCCATGGATTTCTTCATGTTCTGATCGCTGTGGCGATGGAGCAGTGGCGCCTGGCCTCCGCGCTTGCACGCCTGGATTGCTTCTTTTACGGTGGAATCTGCCCAACCAGTGAGATATGATATCGGCTAAATTTTCTGGTCGCTCACCCATGTACTTCTGATGCTTCACCAGACTGGAAAACGTAGATAAGAAGTCGTGTGTCAGTGCAGATTCGCGGAAGACAAGCTTACTCGTGAGACTGGCGGATGTCAGTAGTGGTACCCATTGTAGCCATGGGGACGACAGATGTCGAGGGAGATGCATTTCTAGTGGGTTGCCCGTCTGTGGTCATGGGATCACGGACCGTCTCCCTCAGGACGCGGATGTCTGGAATAACTGTAATGGCTGAGTTCGCAGCGCCAGGTAACCGCCACTCTTCCAAACATCGAGAACGCTTGTCTACTGCGTATTAATTACAGTATAGATGTCAGCCTCAGGCGCATTATTTGACTCGGATAGGTCTGACTGACTTTTATACCCTCTTTGTTCCAAAACGTCGCTTGGCCCGAGGCAAGTCGTAAGAAACTCGACATCGGGACGGTTTTCTGCACCAAGAAACACTCTGCATAGCGAAACTGCCAGGCTTTTTGCATCCTTCAGTTAAAATAGCCAAAGGGAATGGCCTACGAACACACTTACTCGTGCTTGCTTTCCTTCACCTCATTAGTAAGCCATAGCTGTATTGCATTTGATTTGTAGATGGCGGTCGCTGATACCTGTCGTCTGTCCTTGGTTTCCTTCCCTCCAACAATGAGTGTTCTAGAGACGAACAGCTTCTCCCAGACCTTAACAGTGATATCATTAGCACCAGAGAACCGGGAGCCCGATGTTCCAGGCTTGAGATACGGATAGTTGTAAAGGAATATGGGCAGCCTTTCCAGAACCAAGTTTTGATATTCCGAGCACATTTTTTGGTCTTCTATTTCACCGGATGGGTCATATTCGTCTCGAACAGCTCTGGCCAGGTGTTGGCAGCCGAGAAAAATATAAAAGTCTACACATTCAGTCAGTAATGCGTATGGAGAAAGCCAAAATTCCGCGCCCTCACCTTCAAGTTCACGAGACATACCTCGAGGCGCAGTAACAATGGAGTCGGCAAACTGGTACAAGGTTTGTCCGTCATCCACAATGACAATCTCGTTGGGTTTCCATAGTCCGTAAGATTTCTCTGATTGCCCGGTTTCCTCGTATGGCTGTGAGCCAAGTAAAACAGGTTGATGCTTCATCTCGCCTTTCGTTTTGATGCTAATGCGTCCGCGATGGGAAGCGAGGCGATTGAGTTCTTCCAAGAATCTGTGTTCTTCTCAATGAAATGACTAGTAGTTTAGATATGCTATGCTTACCGTTCCCATCCAGCGAGGCGAAGGACCTCCTGGGAATCTCTGACCAGCCTCGTTGCAATGTCTTCTTCTGTTGGACGGTCCTTTGCACCACAGACACGCAAAAATTTATCCCCGGTACCGAAATCGACAAAGTGAAATAACTTCGAGTATAGGTCGTCCTTTGTCCCTCCTAAGTAGCACTCGACTGGAGTTAACACTAAGTTCTTGTTTCCGAGGGTGGTCTTCGGAACTATACGCAAGCGGGATATGCATTCGAGGTCACTTTTTTTGAATCCTAAGGTGACATCAAGCTCTCTAAACGACCGCCATGAATGCAGTAAGGGACATTACGTACTTTGAATATGATGGGACAGAATATCGAACCACTGGCGAGCTGTTTCTTTGCCGAGTGGATCGTTCTCTATATTTTTCAACCGTTGAAGGATGAATGGGGAAGGTGGATGTTGTTGTATTCCCAACACTTCTAGAACACTCTTTTCATGCTCGCACTGAATGACAGGAAAACCGAGTATTTCCCACTGTTTGTCTCTGAATACCTGAAGCGAATCGTCGAAGCCCCGGTCAGGATGAAATCTCAAATATTCTCAAATTAAGTAACATACCTCCCCCGGGGGCTTTCTAATACCAACACCACCCGTGATCTTTGCAGGCACGAATGCAATATTTCGATACTCGTCGGCGTTATAATCCGAATACTCAGATCGAAGGTGTTTGCATAGGTAGTCGAAGGCAACTTTGCCAATCTCAGTGTCCTTTGAACACAGGTTTATGATCTCCTTCAGAGGCGGGAAGCGACGCAAGCCATGATGATAAAGAAGTTGGACCTCTAAGCGAAACATCAGTCAGTTTTCAGACCTGATGCAGAAGATCTACCTTTGCGGGATGCATCCTGCCATTCCGTACTCCCGCCCCAATCAATGAGAGGCAAACCAAATTGCTGAAATGTTTCCGTCGGCGGGTAGAGTTGGTCGAGGCGAAATCGATCGCTACCACCCTGGGCACCTTTCGCGGCGAAAACATGAGATATCAGAACCTTAGTGTCCGAGTCACTAAGGCTACCTCGCTGAACGAGATGATTGATGACATCGGATGTCGTTGGCAACCCTTCCGGGCCTTCCCTGGAGATTCTCGGTTCAGTCAACATATTAAGAATGTGATGTATCAGCTCACTGTGTCAAAAAGAGCAGTAGAGGAGGATGTTTCTTGACTCCTAAAGCGAGAAGGAACTGCTCCATATCTTTACTGATTTCATGGCTCGTCGAGAACTTGACTATCGGGAAATCAAATTTGGTGGCGTTAGAGGTGGGAAGACATGATTTCTCGGGGATACGTAGGCCGTGCGTTGTTGGGATACACTTCTCCGTTGAAAATACCGACGTGGCTACTTCGTGCACTCCGGATGACTTGGACCATGCGGAGCAAATCGAGCGCAATACATGTTCAGCCCAACCGATCGATCGAGTAAAGTCGTATTCTGGGTTGGCCAATCTGACATCTTGGGAAGACATGTAACGTAGCCAGTCAACGATGGTAAACTCTCTCCACTCAAACCGCTGGAGCATGGTAGTAGGAGAGATGGTTTCAGTAATTTGGCGGGGTATCACGGAATTTGGCAATGGACTCTTCAGCGGGATATAACCTTTGGGGTCAATAAAGTGCTGTATGGAGGACAGTGGTATGTCTTTTCCGTCTGCATCCCGAAAACGAGCCACTTTCAGCAAATAGGCTCTGGCGGTCAATTCACGGAGTATCCATTGGAGGAAGGCAACAAGCTCGCTGGTGGACCCGTCGCCGAGAGAATGGTGTTGCAGATAGTTTTCGACGTCTGAAGGTGTTACGAGTTGTATTTCCTGATTACCATCTGGGTGTGCCCTGACAAAGTCCGCTGCTAAATCATTGAGGTGTGGTGAAAGCATCGGCACGTCCTTCAGGAATATCACGCAGTGTTGGTCAAACTGCCTGATATCTGAGACTTGTCGTACGCCAACAGAAGAGAGAAGTCGTAGAGGATATGTAGTGCATGTATAGAATGATTCGCGTAGCTTTTCTTCGACCTTTGGTGAGGGGGTGGTGGGGCGAAAGGTAAAGAATTTGACTACGTGAATGAAGCGTTCGCGTAGCTTGGCGAGATCTGAGGCAAGACCTTTGGACTTCGCATCCCATTCGCTTTGAATCCCGGAGAGCTCTAGCTCATAGATAGCACGTGATAGGAATCCTCCGAGATACAATAGTTCTTTATTCCATACTAAGGGAGCGACCGTGATGGTGGTTTAGCCTTTTGCTTGATCAGAATGAACCCAGGTACATACTAGCAATATTCTGGTCACTTGTATTTCGAATGAGTACTTTTGATCTGCCCATTCAGATAGAGAAGAGCTTACACTAGATCTATAGATTCACGCTCAACAGTGGGGATAAACTGCGAGGCCATGTGACCACAAATACCCGTTGTTTGACGGGTGGAATGACCCTGGAGAATGACGTCAACGAATCCAGTCGACGAGAACTCTGCGATGGTCTACAGACAATAAAGATCGTTGAACACAACGCCTCTCTAGTTAGGGATCTGAATCAGTGAGTGTTTCTTGCCCATGCAAAGAATACATACTTATCCAAATCGGCACGAAGCCCTTGGAATACACTTTCGTGTTGTTTATCCACGAAGCTCTGATCGTACTCATCCTTCCCGGTCTAAGTGTAGTCAATACCATATCGGTGCTAATATTCATAATAAAAACCCACGTATATCAGGCTATAGTCGACTCTAGAACCTTGTTGCTTAACCATACACCGAGATAGTTCTTTTGCGAGCTCTTTGTTCATCTTGACGTCTGCGGAAATGGTGAATACATCCAGATTCACGGCGGTTGTTGGGGTGGAATTTATGTTCGGGGCATATTTAATAGTGATTGCTGGTCAAATGCCATGTCAGAACATGCATTTAGCAGCATGAATGGAACTCACGACGACGTCGAAGTCGAAGCGATTCCAATGTCATTGTTTTTGAAGGATCGGCATCTTTCAGTGCAATGGGAAGTTCGATAGGTTCCGAGTCGATCTTCTGTTCAGGCTTTCTGATAACACCGATAGGATCTGCATTCAAAAAAACTTGAATATTACTCAGTTTTGCCATGAAAGTGATCGACGTTGCAAGAAATTTCAAAAAATCGCTCTTTTCCGGCATCTGAGCAGGCTTCCGGAGCGGAATTTCGATTATCGCTCCGCTTTCTTTTGTAGAACATTCACTGGAGCGGAAGCATAACTAGCGTTTGCGTGAGCATGTAGCCTGTTGTTATTGATGGACCCTTACAGGACCTATATCGCCGTCCCAATGGAACTCCATCTTACGCCCTTCCACCCTACTTATTGTCAAAAATATCTAGAAAGATGACCAGGACGCACCACGAGAGAATACAACAGGCTGATCAGTCACAGAGAATACCGTGTAGAAACCTACCAGATTCTATTGACCCAACAGCTAGATTTCGAATAGGTGGCCGACTCACCAACACCGAATGCGCCAACCTTCTCTGAATGAGGGTTACCATTGGCTAGAGATTAAATTGCATGAGAGTCTATGCGTCGAGAGGTAGGTAACATACCAATTTCCGTGAGTCGTTCCCAATCATCTTCCTCAAACGGCTTCCCGGTGTTCTCGAAGGTCCATTTTACAATCTGGAGAAAGAGATGAGGTCGATACAGGTTAGATATGTGGTCACTTACATCAGAAGACTCGTTAGTTTGAAAACGAATCATGACAGTTTCAGATTCCGCATCATCTGCGTTCTGAAGAAGTTCTCGGAACACTGGCCAGATGGAAATGCAATTGGAAATACTGTCGAACGAAGCAATCACCAATGATGCTTACCGGCAAAATCGTATGAGTAACGAGCGAGCACTTTGCGAATCAATGCACGCTGGTTAACCCGGACTTGCCCAGATCTTTCCCCGGTGGTTTGGTTCTGCCAAGGGAGTCAGAAAACCGAGATAATGGGTTTACTAAGTATAGCTCGTACTGATGTATGGTCGTGATCGGGGGTCATTCTGTTCGTTCAGAATGTCGACACAGTGATATGACAGCGAGGATAGGTTTAGGAGAGCACTGACTTTAGTGATATAAGTATTCACGGTGGTCTGCTGGTACTAGTATCTCCGTTGGAGTAGTACTTAGTGAACCGCTGTGATACAGGAATCAGATGAGCGATCGATCGATTATAATCGAAATGGCATTTCTGTCAGGAAACTCGGGAAGTGCCGACTGGCGTCGGCGCAAACCTTGCTTGTCACTGGGCAAGGCCACCCGAAGGTAATTCTTCTGAAGGGAAACGGGTGGTCCATCTGATCATTTGAATCTGTCAACGTATCATAGACTCGGAGTAACATGTACTGTATGAGGGAATCAAAATTAAGAAATGTATAAGGTAGAGAAACAAATATGGCAGTCTGTGCGGACTCCGAGTAGGAAAATGACAAGGATGCAGGTAAGTAACCTGCGCGGGTATGACACCCCTACCCGCACCCGAACTGCAGGTATGCAGGAGGGGTGGAAAGAACGACGAGGGTCGGGCTGCGTGCGGGAACAACTGCACGATGCGTACGATTGTGGGTGTGGTGTGGTCGTTCCTGCACGTTGACGACGGAGACAGCAGTGGCTCGGCCCGATGGCAACGGGAGCGGCGAGACCAGGGCAATGGTACTGGAAACAAGGGCAGCATACTGGAGCAACTGCACAACGTGCACGATTGTGCACGTCGTGTGGTCGCTTCTGCATGCTGGGGAGAGAGGACGGGGAACAGCCTGAGAACGCGGACGGGGATGGGGACGAAGATGAGGGCGGGGGTGAGACAGGGCGAGGGCGAGGGCAATGCGAGGGTGATCGTGGTGCTACCTGCACGTCGTGTTGTCATGTTGTCATGTCTGAGTCGGGGGCACGCTGGCGTGCCGTTGGGCTGTCGTCGCGTTCATCATCCTCATATCCTGGGGGCGCGCCACTGTGCTATCTTGTCGTCATCTTGTCGTCCGAGGTGTGTTATTGTTGCTGTTGATGTTTCATTATTATTGTTGTTGATGTCGTCATCGTCGTCGTGGTGCTGGTGGTGGCATACTTTTGTGCTGTCATCGCTTCCGTGTAGGCAAGGGAGAGGGAGGGAGGGAGGGAATCGACGAGAAGAGAGAGGCGAGGGAAAGAGGGTGATGACATGTGTGACCATCGTGCGCTTCCGACAGAACGAGAGCGCAAAGCAGTCACCACATGTTGTCCTCGGTGTAGAAAGGGAGTCGACAAGGGAATGAGGACGACCTGCGGGTGATACCTGCACCAGGTATAACACCCGCAGCGACGGGTATTTGGTGCGGGTGCGGGTGCAGGTTGGGATACCCGGGGGTATACCCGCGTCACTCCCTAGACTTGTGGAGCGATGGTGCGTTGCAGCAAGTACTCCTGCAGCCTGATGGCAAATTTTGAGTATATTGAGAACTTCTAAAATAGTAAGTAGTCTGTCACTTACCAGGGCAGCATCTCCATTCAAAGAACTTCCAGGTCGATTGGTCAAATTTCCGAACCACTCGGAGCAAAATGCTGGGATGCCGAGTGGCAACCCCTGGGTTGGTCATTTCTGCTCAGAGAATCCACCCCTTGCCGAGCTTGGCTTTCCGCACACCCCCTCGAAAGACCAATATGATATGAACGTCGAACGTGATCGAAACTGAACGCAAACGTGATCGAAACTGAACGCAAACGCGTTCAGCCTAGTAGCCTTGCTTGGCAAAGTTTATATCGCCCTGTCTTATCGGAGTTTGGTGAAAAGGGGTCTCCAGAGTCGCCGTGACTCACCGTCACCGTTACTCTTGCCCGCTTGTCCTCGTCCTCGCCGTTTCCCTCGTCTCCCATCACCCCGTCACCCTCTCCGTCACCCTCACCCAAGCTATTGTGTGTAAACACGCACGCAAACGCACGGGGCGTTGACGTTTGCGTTTGCGTTTGCGTTTGCATGCGAGTGCAGTGCAGTTCCTTTTCCTCGTCTCCCTGCCATCACGTCGTCCTTGTCACCCGACGGCGCGGGATGACGCGGAAGCGATAACGAGGGCAGAGGAGGGTGCCAAGACGATGACATGGGCGCGCAAGAGGGACGACGGGAAGAGCGAGCAAGGGAAGATGGTTCGTACGATCCCTTCACCAATACCATGACACGAGGGCCAGGACAAGCTGAGGCGGGGACGAGGCAAGAACCCCCAAGGCGAGGTGATGGTGAGGTGCAGTGACTGTCGTGCGCTGTCGGCGGAACAAAAGGGCACGGCGGTCACTGGATCCCGTCCTCATAAGGTCAGGGAGATGGCGACAGGATGAGGTGGAGAAGAGTCGTGGCGTTGTCGCCGTGTTCGTCGTGCGTGGCGCATCTTGGTGCTATTGGCAGACAATGTATCGTTTCGTCGACACATCGACACGTCATGGTGCTGGTCGTAGCTCGTTAGCGCACCGTCGGAGTCGTCAGTGACGCGTCGCATTGCAATCATCTTCCCAATATATATGTACCTATATTTCGAAAGAGCTGGGCGAGAAAGGTCTTGCTAGTCATCAATGCCTCGTCAATGCCGAGGTACTTGTGTTGCCACAAACATCGGGTACGAGTTTGGGGAGTAAAGGGTGTGTGGGGGAGTCACGGCAACAGGTTGCACGAAGCAGTTTTCTCAAATTTTCTGCATAAGTAATTACTTAGTTCACTCCGAGATGCGACTCGGAGTGAACTGACACGGTCTTGCTAGCAAGGATGTCAAATCCCCAGGTCCGCCGGCAAGAAATGATTTACATCCCCGACTCCCACGAAGTGGAGGAGGGTTAGTAATTTTCTCAAACGGCACCATTTCTCTGTCAACGGACCCATGCGAAATTGTTACTAAATAGAGATTATTTGTCATCATTTATCGCCCCTTAGTATCACCGCCGCGAACGCCCCTTTGCACTGAACGACGCACGGATTCTACAATGTGAGCGTCGCTTTCAATGTAGATGCTTTTCCACTGACAGTTGGCAGGTCTAATGGCCAATCGTTTTATGTTGAACCCTCTGCACCGTTTATCCCTGCTTCTGAAACACCTGAAATATCTGAAACACTGTTGGAAAACTCCGAGTCGTTGAACCGTTGTGCATCGTTAATCCCTGCTTTCGAAACCCCTGAAAATTTTGTAAAATCGTTTGCTAATATGTTGAACCGCCATCGCTTGATATGTGAAAATTGTGAATTTGAGTTCGTCGGATGTGTATCCCTATGTGGTTCTCGTGTGAG
Organism: Leccinum incarnatum; assembly: GCA_038091095.1. Taxonomy (NCBI): domain Eukaryota; kingdom Fungi; phylum Basidiomycota; class Agaricomycetes; order Boletales; family Boletaceae; genus Leccinum; species Leccinum incarnatum. The sequence continues at coordinate 11,734 of JBBPNG010000904.1, forward strand.
TGTTTTTGATGTTGCTTCTCGTGCATGTCTTACAAGGAGCCTTGAGTATTTCGTGTCGCAGAGTATCACCATGTGCACTGTTTTGCGCGATTTATCGCAATTGGGAAAGCATTCGCGATCTTATGTCAATGTCGCAGATCGCATCGCGGAACTCAATTCTGGGTTTCCGCGTTGGTTTTCGAACTCGAAGTCTGACTATGTGCAAAATATCTCTTATTTGACCCGTGAATGTCTCCGCGCGTGTGCCTCCCATTTGGGGATATCACATGGTCTATCGCGCACAAAGAAAGCATTGATCGACTCGCTCACAACTCACTTCTTGCGTTCTAGGTCAGCTGTCACGGAATTGTCTCTCGAGGATGTCGTTCGTGAGTATGGAGATTCGGTTGAGTTACCACTTGATTGCGCTCGTAAACCTTCACCCTTGGTAGCTGCTTTATTCGCATCCCAGTATGGTTCCGAAGTGGGTTCTGCCTTCCGATCTTTGCAGCCGGTGTATGCTTATAGCAGTTGTGAAGATGAGTTCCCTTTGGGTCCTATGCAATGGGCCTCATCAGAATTTAGGCAAAAAATTAGGGACAGAGTCTCGAAGTTGTCGCCGACAACCGTCAGTGAATCTATTCTTCACCTCCCTCCACAATTGCGCCTTCGTACAAGAGCTCGATCACATCGCCAGATTTGCAGCGGACTTTCTGAACATCTGTTAGAGCGTCTTCGGTATTTTGAAAACGCAGGTGCTGATGTCCTGAGTGATCTCTATGTATCGTACTATCCTTTGACAACATTTACTGCACTTCACAGTGACTCATATTATATCACTAAAATCCTCGAGTATGAATACGGCGTTGCAGTTATCGACTGTGCAGTGTCGTGTAAGTCTGTGCAAACAGAATCTGCAGAACGCAAAAAATGTATCAAAAAGGACAGAAGGCGACAGAAAAAATTGGATACTATCGCGGCTGATCAGAATGCTTCGGTGCAGTGCGACCGTGAATGGCCTGCTGTTGTTTCGAATGAAGTTGTGTTTCATTGTTTGAAACGATTCCATGAAGGGTCAAAGTGGGTAGAACCTCCCGTTTGTGCGATATGCGGTCAATATAAGCAAGATGTTGTCGAGAGTGCTGTTTCGGATCTAGAGTTGGGTCTACTCCGCTTGAAGGACCCATTCCTTATTCAAAAATGTGTGATTCAGCGGGTGTCACCTACTTTTACTTATGTTAACCCCGCGCTTGATGGATTGATGTTGGAACGTCGGGGGGTACTTGTGGACAATGCAGATGAAGCAGTATTCAACGTCTGTAAAAGTTGCTCAGCATATCTTTGTAAAGGAAAGATGCCGCGTTTTGCACTTGCGAATGGACTCTTTCGGGGTGATTTACCCGATGAATTTGCGGATCTTACGTGGGTTGAAGAGAAAGTGTGTGCTCTATATTGTACGACTGCTCACGTGACTCGATTATTCCAGTCGTCAGATCCTTCGCAGCCTAAAGTTTTTTTATGGTAATACGTGTGCGCATGAGATGAACGTTGTCTCAACGGCGTCCGCTTTACCACGCACCCCTGCTGATGTGAATGGTTTGCTGAGTGTGATTTTTGTCGGCCCCGGAAAGTTCAATCCCAAACAGCTTGGAACAACATTTCGTGTGCGAAAGGCAAAGATTGGTTCATTTTTGCTATGGCTTAAACACCATAATCGGCTGTATGCTGACATTCCACTTGACTGGTCTGCATTGCAATTATATCCTGTGGATGATGTGATCCCAGGACTAGGTAGTCGTGTTGTTGAAGATCACGATTTAAATTCAAATGCAATTTTTCAAGAAGAAACTGCAGGGTTCGAGGACCATCCAGCTATGCTTGTATGCACACAAGGTGGAGCTGACGGGCCTTCTGAAGAGGATGGCGGAACCGGTTCCATAACTTTTCTGGAAAAAATGGGGGTGTCAGATCCGGAATGTGTTGGTATAAGCGGCCGCACATTTACCGCATCCGCTCTGAGAAATCTTGCTTCTCAGACTGCGACGCAACCTGATCTCATTCTGCACCGAAGTTCTCAACCCATTAATGAATATGAAAATCCCGATCTTTTTCCGGGGTTGTACCCAACTCTATTTCCTTACGGTGTAGGTGGTTTATCTGGGAAATCGAGCCAATCGACATCACCACCTTTTCGTGAACATGCTCAAGCTCTTCTCAACATTCCTAACAGCATCAGGAAAAAAGAATAATCCCTGGTAGTAACCCATTTGCTAATACTCACTATATGAACTAAAATGTACTACCGTAGTAATCAGACACTATGGTAGTAAATAAAATGGAAAATGTACTACCGTAGTAATTATCACACTATGGTAGTAAACGAAACAGCTTGGAGCTACTATATAGTTCATGCAATTACAAACTGATCTATGGGGGTCTAACTGTCTACTGAGTCTACCATGTAATTACTCACGGTGATATAACTTATAAGGATCCCCCTCGTGTCGTTGTTGCACCGTCAGTCGGCGTTGCGCCCTCGACACGTCGTCGTTGTCGCCGCGTCGACGTCTTCGGCGCAGTCCGCTGATGGTGTGGATGGGGTGGGATGCCCACGGTGATGTTCTTCGTCGCGTCGGTGCTCGCCGTGGAATCATGGCGTGGTGTCGACATGCCACGGCGTGGCGTCGTTCATCGGGCGTTGTCGGCGTTGTCATTGCGTCGTTTCTGTTGTCGTGTTCGTTGACGCAGTCCGCTGACGGTTTCAAGGACGAGGTCTGGCAAAGGGTAAGTGAGGGACAAAGAGAGAGGGAGGGATGCACGTACTGAAGGCAACCTAGATCCAACAAGGACTATGGCACCTCAACAATCACAAAGACACTGGGAGGGAAGAGTATAGGATGGAGGGAATCCAACCAGAACAAGACTGGCTTGTTCGGTTGCTGC
>JBBPNG010000905.1:0-14644 GCA_038091095.1 Leccinum incarnatum
CCCAGCATTGTTCCTGGGGCTCAAGGGCGGCGCTATGTACACCTCCGAGTCGGTCGCCTCTTGACAGGGAACGGCACTGCGGCCACGCTCTGCCATCCCTTGCGGTTCTGATCCCCGTAAGTTATAAACTCTCTCTTCCTATCATGTTTTCTTGTCCGACCTCCCGTAATGCGCGCCAGTCGTCCCCACAGGTCCTCTTGGCGGCCTTCAGAAATGGCGGCCAGACGAAGAAGGAAGATAACATACGGCCCGAGGAATGTTCGGGTCGGACACCAGTCACCAGTCACCTACTGTTGTCACTGAGGGCGAACGAACAGCCTACTGTAGGACTTGGCATGCTTAATTGGTTTCCGTGAGCGCTTCAACATTCAAAGTGGCGTCGCAACCCCGAACCTTTATCAGTCATGGTCGAAATGCCATGGGGAAAGATGGAATCGGCAACGGATCAAAGACTCTATAGTCAGTTTGTCGACATGCTGGGTTCGACAACTCGAATATGCTGTTTTTCGGAGTCTCACGAACAACCAAGTTGCATACTATACCACATCGCCTTTGGTTCCGGCGAGCGACGGTTCCTTTTCATTCTCAGCCGGATATAACAAGAACCTACCTATTCCATAAAGCAATGCGACGGTGCCTAATCACGACCATCACCGAAGACAATCGTCGCAGTTATTCATCGAAACTTCTTGCCTGAAAACTATAAATCCATCAGTTCGGTTTCGACATGTGTTTTGTAGACGCAAGTCAGGGACGACGCACTATTGTCACCACCGTACCATCTTCGAGCTTTTCTTTATGGGGCTCGAGCTCGTACCCAAACACCTTTGGCAGCACGATCCGCCATACAGCCCAATACACGGCCCCGAACACCAAGACGCCCGCTCCAACGAGACAATACCTATTATTTCCCATCCAGCTGAAGGTGCTTCTTCAAAGGTGAACAAGGGCATGAACGTACAGATAATATGGCAAGGGAGGGGTGTCTCCGACCCCATTGGATGGAGGCAGGAACGGTGCAGTCATGACTATCAGACGTCGCACATGAGCGCTGTCGCCCGTGGAGTGTGGCATGCGAACCAACACTCACGAAATACCGCTGCAGCAAGATAGAACACTGCTAGTGGCCACCAGACTAGGATGACTGAGCATTGACTAGAGTTCCTCATACGAAATACACCCACCCTTGAATGGTCTGGGGATATCCGGTCTCTTCCATCGGAGCCAAAAGAGTCCCTACACAAGAACTTTAACGGACGGGAAGAATGATTTAAAGAATAACATACGATGACAATGAAGAAGTTGATGATCTGAGAGGGGTATCCTGAGACGTCCAATATGAAGGGAAATACAACATTGGCGGGTGGCCCGAGAATCACGATGATCTACGCTCGCAGCTCTATCTATCCATTTCTACCAGGCGAGCAGGGTTATACTGACTGTAGGTATCAAATGCATGATGAGGCCTGGTATAGGCGTTTTGCCTGTGGGCCAGTTTGACGCCCAGAACTTGTTACCGAAGGGAAGAGGGATACCCTCTTTGGCGAGTTCTATTTGGAGGAAAGCAGCACAACCTCATCGATGATCCGGAATGGAGGTGATCATACGTGTGCTTACCTTGGTTAACGCGAGCCGCTGCGAACGTCTATCCACATCTACGTACGTGCATGAGCCAGAATAGACAAAGCTATGAGCACATACGACAGTGACTACATTCTGAAATGACGTTAGCAAACCACATCTAACGGTGAGTATGTCAATACTCACTCCCAGCGCACTACACAGTAAAGTTCAGCCATCAGAATCTGAAAAACAGAAAACAAACAAGGAATACCTGAGGGCAACAAAAACGCTCAACGCACGCTCCGCCTTTGTTCCGAACACATTTTTGAAAAAAAGACTGGCGACAGTCACTCCAGAGGACTCGAGCTGGGCCTATCACCAAGTATTATGTGATATCAGTACCTGATTGTAGCAAATCATGGTCAAACCTTTGTCGCCGCGCTAAAGTAGGAAATGTTTGCAAAGATGTAAAGAGCGGCGCAGATACCCAGCCCGAGCGGCCCCGAAATCTTGAGTGTCCGAACAGGGTTCCGTACATTGTTGAGTACGTAGTTGACATTTGACCATCCGGCGTACGCGTCCAGGACCTTGAAGGTCGCTGTCGCATACTGCCCGTCGTCGATGCATTATGATATCTGTTCAAAGAAAACAACACTTACATCGCCACCGCTGTGGGAACTACCAGCAAACATGTTGCTGAAGTTGGCATGCGAATTAGCAATGTGGGTTTGTCCTGATAACACGACCCAGCCCGTTACGACCACAAATACAAGAATGAAGATCTTGGAGATCGTCAGTAACTGGAATGCCGTCTCATTATTAAGAGGCATGCAAAGGCAAAAAACATGGTCACATCGCACATTCATGACATAAACACCTATATGCGGTGTAACCCCGTGAAGAAGCGTCACGAAAACGATCGCTGAAACAACGTTTGACATCTGCGCGTATAGAGGGCGGTGAAAGAAACACACTGCCAAGAGCAATGCCACGCTCAGACCAATTCGTGGCGACCTTTCCTGCAGCGACTAGGATGCTAGACAGACATCAACACATTCGCCCTAGACGAATATACCAGGTCGCTTACTTGCTTGCAAATACCTGTGTCGCATCCAACGTTAGACGCGTAGGCGACCCACAATCTGCACTCACAATACACCCGCCCGCGGAAAACCCTAGTATAATCGCGTTCGCAGCAAACATCACGGTTGCGAGGTACTTCGGCTTTTGGTATACGGCCTCCAAGTAAACCTTTTCACCGCCGCTACGGGGATACATGGTGCCAAACTCGAGCCAGATGAACAGGCCACAAAACGAAAGGATGAATCCAAGAATCCATAGCATGAGAGATGCGCCCACGGACCCCACGCTGTTCAGAATAGAGGATGGGGTTGAGAAGATGTCGGTACCGATGATACGTCCGACAATGAGAAGGGTACATGTGACGACGCCGAGATGGCGACCAAGGCCACCGGCGGTGTCTAGGAAAAAATGGACAGGCCAGAAGGTGGATGAACCGAAACCGAGAAAGAGCGAACCGACTTACCTTCCTCAAAGGAGAGTCCTCCAGGACCCACGTTGACATCGGATAGGATAACCTCCTCGGTCAGATGGTTTTTACTGTCTGGGCGATCTCCCATCTTCGGAAAACTAACGAAAGGCGCACAGACAAGACGAGGGAAACGAGAACAGGTCCACCCTTCGGGTGAAAGAAAATGCCTCGCGAAAAGCCCAAACATCGGAAGCACACGATTTCAAATGGCCGCCCATTATCAAGAAACGCCGAGTTGCTTCTGATAGGGCAGATACGATTGTATCGGCAGTTTCCGACTCCTATAGTTCGGTCGACCAGCGAAGAACAGATCTGAGCCCATACACATTTCCCGTGCGCGATAACAAACACGATATTCAAAAGTCATACATACCAATACCCATCGACAAGAAAAGTTAAAGAGAAGCAGTGGGATCTACTAACCCATTCCACCTCACTGAGTTTTCTTGCGCGAAAACTACGATTAGCGCGACCAAGTCAGCTCGAGTTGCCCACATTCGTAGGTTCAAAGTCTGAAGCACGTACCAAAGTCACCACAGTACCGTCTTCAAGTGTCTCTTTGTGGGGTACGAGTTCATATCCGAACACTTTGGGCAACAGGATGCGCCACCCAGCCCAATACAAGACCCCTACGAACAAGACACCAATCCCGACAAGACAATACCTGTGGTTGCCCGTCCCGTCATGAGCGCGTCTGCTTTGCGAACAAGGGTTTCGACGCACAAATAATATGGCAAAGGAGGGGTATCTCCAACTTGATTGGACGGAGGCAGGTATGGCGCAATCATGACTTTACACATAGGTTACACATGAGTGTCCTATGAACCTGGTATGAAACGACACTCACGGAACACTGCTGCCGCGAGATAGAATACTGCGAGAGGCCACCAGACTGAAATGAACGTCGTCAGTGCAAGCTTCGCCACGCGAAACGAACCTACCTTTGAATGGCCTGGGGATATCTGGCCTATGCCAACGCATCCAAAAGAGTCCCTACACGAGAATCATGGCACGCGAAAGAAGGGTTTAAAGGATGACGTACAATGACGATGAAGAAGTTGATAATCTGACCGGGGTATCCTTCGACATCTAATATGAAGGGATACACGACATTGACGGGTGGCCCAAGAATCACAATGACCTGCGCTCGCGGCTCGGTTGGTGCATTCGTCTTAAGTAACAAGGAGTGCACTCACTGAAGGGATTAGATGAATGATGAGCCCAGGTAGAGGCGACTTTCCTGTGGGCCAATTTGACGCCCAGAACTTGTTACCGAATGGGAGAGGAACACCCTCCTTAGCCAACTCTGTGTAGCCACATCGCGTAATCAATGTCGGGAATGAGGTGGGTGGTATGTCTGCTTACCCTGATTAACGCGCGAAGCAGCAAACGTCTATCCAATTGTTGTCTTTTCATGAGCGTCAAGGGGGACCACAAATACATCGGCACGTACGACTGTAATAACGTTCTAAGGTGACGTCAGCACCCGGTGAATTATATCATGCGCCAACACTCACCCCTAGCGCGCTGTACCGCAAATATTAACCATAGAAGGGGTTAGGCTGTCAACGAACTTCACAAGCAAATTAAAAGGACGTGCCACATACCTGAGAGCGACGAAAACGCTCAATGCACGCTCCGCATTCGTTCCGAATACATTCTTGAAAAATAGAGCAGCCACAGTCACCCCGGAAGACTTAATCTGGGTCTGTCACCAAGAATGGTGGCACCGACACCCTTAACACAACAGACGTGCCGCACGAGAAAGACGATACAACGCACCTGGGACGCCGCGCTGAAATACGCGATGTTGGCCAGGATATACAGAACCGCACAGATACCCAGTCCGAGAGGTCCCGCGATCTTGAGCGTTCGAATAGGGTTTCTGACATTGTTCATTACATAGTTGACGTTTGACCAGCCGGCGTATGCGTTCAGGACTTTGAATGTTGCTGTCGCGTACTGTCCATCGTCGTTGGAACCCGATCAGGATCATCGATGGAAAAGAGCAAAAATAACACTCGCGTCACTACTGCTGTGGGAACTACCAGCAAACGCATTATGAAAATGAGCTTGCGGATCAACGATGTGAGTTTTTCCTGATAACACAACTAAGCCTGTCACAGCGACAACGAGGAGAAGAACGATCTTGAAGATAGTCAACGACTGAGAGACGGAAGAGTCGTCAGAAGACAAGCCAAGACTAAAAGCATTGTCATGTTCATACATTCATGATATATACGCCGAGGCGTGGCGTAAGACCATGCATAAGCGTCACAAATATGATCACTGGTTACCAGATAGTTAGATGGATAGCGATCTTCGCGACGCCTCATAAACGCACCTACAAGAGCGATGCCACGTTCAGTCCATTCTGTGGTGGCCTTTCCCGCAGAAACCAGGATGCTGGGCCAACGTCAACACTCTCACCCTGGTCGACTCTACTAAGTCACTTACTTGCTCGCAAAGACCTATCAATCATCCAGAATTAAAATTGCGCACATGACATCTATAAGTACCCACAATACACCCGCTCGCAGTGAATCCGAGTAAGATCGCGTTCGCAGCAAACAAGACCGTAGCGAGGTACTTGGGCTTATGGTAGATAGCCTCCAAGTAAACCTTTTCGCCACCACTGCGCGGATACATGGTCCCGAACTCGAGCCAGATGAACAAGCCACAAAACGAGAGAGCGAATCCGAGCACCCAGAGCATTAGTGATGCCCCGACAGAGCCTACGCCGCTCAGGATCGAGGACGGCGTCGAGAAGATGCCGGTACCGATGATGCGTCCGACGATGAGAAGTGTGCAAGAGGTCACGCCGAGATGACGGCCGAGGCCTCCGGCGGCATCTACGCTAAACGGTCAGGAAGAACAGCGATGGAAGGGAAACTTGAAGTCGACGTGCCTTCCTCATTAGTGAGTTCATCAAGGCCATCGTTGCCGCTGCCCTGGAATTGCGTCTTCTCATGGTCCGAGATGTCCCTCTCCATCTTTTCGAGAGTAGACATGATAGGGAGAAACCGGTGTAATTGCGCCGTATCAGGCCTCTTCTGCGCACTGACCACAAGGATTTACTTTAGGCCGCTCAGAAGGCCCCGGCCCAATATATGTTACCCGAGATGGCGTGATAAACGGAAGGAAGAGCGTCATGGTGGTCCTCCAAGCATCGTTCAGCAGATATTGACAGGCCTCGAGATTCGAGAGGCTGATGCGATTTGACGCAATTCTTGCAGAATTCATCAGCTCTTTTTCTGGTAAAACACATCGGCGAAAACATCAACTTATCGACGAATTTCGCTTTGCAGCCGAATAGAAGTTGCTGTGCGAGGGCGCTTCCGTGGCGCATTTGCCGCTGGTACACGTTGCTTATATAACTTCACGGATAGGCTGGTTGCTAATTTTGTGAAATTACGGGGGTTGGCTCCCAAATCTGGAGGGCCACGGAGACAATTACTATAAAAGTCTCCAGTCCGGTTACCAATTTGGCAACTGTCACGAGCAATGCCCGGTACATGGCCTCGGACAACAAACAACAATTCATGTCATCTCGTTAACTCTCAAGTAGACTGAGACTCCATAGACTCCATAGTACATAGTCCTAGATCACAATGTCCAAACCTCTGCCGTCTGCCAACTCACCAAACAGCAAACTGATGCTTTCTCCGTTGTGTGTTCTGCGGATGCTCTCCGCGATCGTAGAGGTGATGTCTATCGTGATCAGCTTCGGGCACTGCACTTTATGTTCTTTTTGAGGTATCGTGTTGGTAACCTGCCATGCGTCTCAATCCGATGTCTGATCACACCACAGCGAAGATGCACATACCACAATGTGTTCTAACGGTAGGTTCTGTAGTCTTTCCATGTCTGCTTCCGCAAACAGTCCTGTACCCATGGGTTCAGATTCACAATCACATGCAGACAGCAAGAACTTACCGTGGGATATTAGTGCGTGAATAGTCTTTGCGCCCTTATCTTTCAACGTGCGCACAGCTAACTCCAGCGTGTGTCCGGTATCAATCATATCGTCTACCAATATAGCAACCTGTCCATCCATGCCCGTTCGATCAGCCACCAACGATGCTTCAGACATAAAAGGAGACGAACCTTATCTGCTACATCACCCACCAACAACTCCATTCGCTCAGGTGCACCCTCGGATCTTCCATCCCGCTTTTTATGAATCAAGGCAAACTCGACACCGAGTTTATCCGCGATCGCCGTGACCCTAAAGAACCACATAAGCACCTGACAGCAAGGACAGGTGTCATCCATTGGGAGAAATTATAATGCACCTTTTCGCACCGCCGGCGTCTGGACTGACGATGATAGAGTCTTTCCACCCGTCGATGCGTGACTTGATGTATGATAACATCAAGGGCTCCGAAAAAAGGTTGTCTACAGGTATGTCGAAGAAGCCTTGTATCTGGCTGGCATGCAGATCCATCGTAATGACGTGGACGCATCCTGCGACGGCCAACATGTTGGCGACCAGCTTAGCCGTGATCGGCGCACGTGACGTGTCCTTCTTGTCCATGCGCGCATACGGAAAACACGGAATGACGGCGGTGATACGACGGGCAGAGGCTGTCTTGCAAGCAGAGATGAGGATAAGGAGCTCCATGAGGTTATCGTTGACGTCGTGACACCCTGACTGGATGATGAAGACATCCTCTTCCCGGATGGATTCGGCTATTTTGACGCTGATCTCGCCGTTGGAGAATTTTTGCGAAGTGCATGGAGTGAGCTGAACTCCAAGCCTGTGGATGGGGATTAGCAGTCCGTGGACTGCATGCCATGGAAAGGTGCAGCTCACCGCTCAGCCACGGACTGGGCGAGCTCTGGGTGACTATTGCCTGGATTTCGTGTCAATCGTGTACCAGGAATAAGTAAGCGCAACTTGCCCGCAAGTACTCTGATGGAGTTTCCGTGAGACATATGGCGGAGCAAGAGCTAACCTATGGTGATATTTGTCCTATAAGACACAACAATGCCAAACAAGCGACTTCACTTTAGCCTATAGCGCGATGGGCCCGTCGAAGCAGCGCTCACTGTCTAGCACGATCGTCATCAAACTCGGTGATTTCGCTGTTCGATGAGATCGCTCTTCTCTAACTATGATACCAGGCACGTCGTCTATCGTACATGAAGAAACACACCAACCTCTCCTCTCGATCTTGTCCTCCGTCGTCGAGACCGTCATTCACCTGCGTAACCTAGGACACAAGGTCGTTCTCGTCAGTTCTGGCGCCATCGGCGTCGGTCTACGCACTATGGCAATTCCCCAGCGTCCCAAGAGTCTCTCAAAGAAACAAGTCAGTCGTATCTCTCGCTTGCAACTTTGCCTTCCCCCATCGTTTTCAATGCTCACCCGGGTAGCGCAAAGGCACTTTCGGCGATCGGCCAAGGACGACTCATAGCTCTCTGGGACAACTTGTTTGGTCAATTTGACCAGCGGACGGCGCAGATTTTACTGACACGTGGTGATATTTCGGACGTACGCACGTCTCACATATGTTGTTGAGTTGTTCCCGCGATTGATGTACGCTTCCGGCAGCGGACGCGATACTTGAACGCGGTGAATACGATCAGGGAACTTCTGAGCATGGGTGTAGTGCCCATCGTAAATGAAAACGACACTATCTCCGTCAGCGTGCGTTGTTGTTCTCTGTTCATCTGATGTGATGCCTGATTGAGGTGGCTGCAGGAAATAAAATTCGGTGACAACGACACGCTTTCTGCGATCACGTCGTCCATGATCCACGCTGATTACTTGTTTCTCCTCACGGACGTCGATGGACTGTACACGGCGAACCCGCGAAAAGATCAGACGGCAAAAAAAATTGACGTTGTCACGTCGGTCGCAGACATTAGAGCCCAAGGTGATCGCCGTCTGTCTGTCGTGTCTATGGGTTGATTTCGATCAGTGCGACAGTAAGCACTTCTACTCTGGGTTCTAGTTTGGGTACTGGCGGAATGGAGACGAAACTGATCGCGGCAGAAATCGCGACTGGCGCCGGGGTCACGACGATCATCACGTCCAGCAAGCAGCCTTCCACGATCATGGATATCATCGACTACTATACTCAACTTCGGTTCCAGTCCGTCCCTTCGTCTGGCACGACGAGTCCGCTGCCGAAGCTCCAGATGATCGACCTGGACCATGTTAGCGCAACACTTAGCTTAGGACGACCACCCCACACGGTTTTCAAGCCGTCTTCAGTACCAATACGGGATTTAAAAGCGTGGACGAGTCATACTCTGTACCCCGCTGGCGGTATCATCATCGACAGCGGGGCATATACGGTGTTGTCACGTCGGGAATCTGGAGGGCGATTGCTTCCGGTTGGCGTGCTTGGCGTCCGTGGATCGTTCGCGTCTGGACAGGCGGTGCGAATTCTGATCCAGAGCCTTCCTGAAGGGGCGTCGGGAGAGAATACGGCGACCCTCGCTGACCCTCACGAACCGGAACATGGGATCCCTACGCTCTCGCGATCGAGCTCATCTTCGTCCATAGCGGATGATCTTGCATCAGATGCACAGACTATCATGGACGACGACTTTCATACGACGGAGATCGTAGAAGAAAGCGACGGGTGGGATGTGAAGGAGGTGGGTCGGGGACTGGCGAACTACAACTCGGTGCAGATTTCACGGATCAAAGGATTGAATAGGTAAGTTGGCATCGCAGTAGTTCCATGGCTACTATTTTGACGATCTTGTCGTTAGCTCGCGCATCGCGCCTCTCTTAGGCTATGCAGACACAGAGTATGTGGTCGAAAACATAACGATCAGGAGATGACCGGTGATCGGTGATCGACGATCGGGCCTTGCCAGTTAGCCAGAATAAGATGATAACTACTTGACGTTTAAGCGCCGAAACATTACATATCAACTTGCACAGGCATCCTTTTGGAGTCTTCCGTTGCTGCAGTAGAAACGACAGCGCTTCTGCAGATCGTCAGTCACCGGACCGGTTCCCCCTGTCATGCGGCTCTATGCGATGCCACCCTGTCCTCGTCGCAACCCTAAAGAAGTTCCCATCCCCTCCAGATCTCACCGCTCGAAGCTCATCATTCATCATTCACAGGCTACAGATTGTCACAGCGATTGATGTTATTCTGCCGGGTTCGCATTAATTTGACATTGTCGACGGATCACTTTGCTTTCGACGTGTGTGCTGATCCATTTCTCATCCATCCTGGATCATTCAAGCTACGATGCGTTTGGCCTGGAGAGTGTTTTGTTTTCAAGTTTCTCTTGACGCTCCGTTGCGAATGCCTGACCGCGCCTTCCGGAAGAATAAACCTTCAAAGCTTCACACCTGATATCATGGCACTGCAGGCGTAACTTGAAATACATTAATTTCATTCAGTCACCATCAGAACCCCGGCTGAAACTGGTGGATCGGTGAAGGTTATTTATAGAGGAAAATGTCCAACTATCTTCCTATTTGTCAAAAGAAAATCGAGTAATGTGTTTCCCTCTTCTCGTATGAATACAGCGAGTCACTTTTACTTGCAAGGTCGTTAGAAGTTTCCAAGATTCGAAGCCCATGTAAGCAACGCATGTCTATAACAGCCGTACACCTCCAAAGCACCCAGTGAGTCGTAAACCGTCGCTGGATTTTCCTTCGACAGATCAGTCTATTATTAATTTCATCCAGGGGTACATGATGACTCGAGTCCCAAGCGGTATAAGCAGGGAAGCAGTGCGCTGGAACTTTGATTGGCCGACTCGTAATATTACCAACCCGGAGATGAGCGCTGAGCGCTGAGCGAGCTCCCTGATCAAGGGCTAATTGATTTGGAAGAAACGTAAACCAACCAACCAACTTTACCCCGTTGGTAACTCTGTGGGGGAGTTTGTGAGGGCGTCATCAAGGGGTAACGCAATGCATTAGCAACGGATTGCGAGCACCTTATCGTTGCGTACGTTTTCATCAAAGCTTCAGGCTCAACCTAACATATATATGGCTCGGCGTTAAACAGGATTGTTCTGCTTCCCCGTACCATTCGCCATGGATTCCCTTCCCTCCGTACTCATCTTCACATACCCGGAACACGGCCAATCCAACGTAAACCTTGCAACTTCATACGAGCTCGCGTTGGCAGGCGTGAATGTTCACATTGCCTCTTTCGCACCTCTCAAAGCCCGCGTCCTGCAACTCCAGGAGCTCATCGTTCGCCATGCTTCGCGTTCTGGTGGCAAAAAACCTATAGGTTCTATTACCTTCCGTGAATGCAAGGGAGCCATGTCATACTGGGAAGGACTCATGAAACATGGTTTAAACAATGATCTCTCCCCGCACCCTCCTGGTGTGTCGGGTGCATTGAGAAGCTACTCGATTCTAGATATCCTTGTCTGTCCTTGGTCTGGTGAGGAATACCTTGTGGGTATCGGGGTCATGAAGGAGATTATCACAACGATCAAACCAAATGTGGTGGTGACTGATACGATGTTCTATCTCGCGCAAGATGCCTGCACACTGTTGGGCCAGAAGTTCATGGTTATATTGCCCAATTCCATCAAGGAGGTTGTGGCAGATGTGCAACCCTACGCAGCCATGTTTTGGAAATATCCGGTGTCCGTTATAGATTCTCTTTCCCGACCTTTTCGGCTTGGCTAATACCTGGCCGTCCAGCGTGTCGTCAGCATTTTCATTTCCTCTCAAGTGGTGGCAGATTCCCCTCAACATCTATCTCGTTATTCGACTTGTCGTGTATTCGATGACTTCGCCGCACATGAAAAAAATACACGCCTTACGCAGTTCGTTCGGGTTGGAACCCACGTTAAAAGTAAAACCTTCCTCAGCAGTGCCGTATATCTGTCCCTCGCTCGCCGCAATCGACTTCCCCTTCGCAGTCATCCCGCAGGAGTTAACCCTGTGTGGACCTATCGTCATGCCCTTTGATCCTCTGGAGGAGAGTGATCCAGCTTTGATGAAATGGTTGGACAATGGACCAACCGTGATGATCAACCTAGGATCACATGTAGGTTCCAACGAGAAGCTGGCGAGGGAGATGGCTAGCGCAATTCGTATCGCGATGGATTACCATGACAGAAGACAATTCAATATCCAGGTGCTCTGGAAGGCAAAGGCAAGAGGAAACATACACGCCGTGATCGACGAAATTATCGGGAAGGAGGTCAGGGAAGGGAGAGTGAAGATTTTGGCTTGGTTGGATGTAGAGCCAGTTTCGATATTGCAACATCCAAACCTGATTTGCACGGTCCACCACGGAGGGGCGAATTCGTTCTTTGAGGGTATTTGGTAGGATTTGCAATCTTCGCGATGTACTTGCACTTAGCCCGTCGGACAGGTCCGGCATACCGCACATTGTCCTCCCTGTCTGGTTTGACACATACGACTATGCGTCTCGTGTCGAGTTCTTGAACGTTGGCATATTCGGGAGTAAAAGCGCTGCGCCAGGTGTTCAGGCAGAGGAATTTGGGGAGGCGCTTGTGAGAGCAACAGGAGACGGCGAGGAAGCTGCAAAGTTCAGAACATCGGCAAAGCGTTTGAAGGAGCTTTGCAGATTAAGGGGAAACGGACGGGAGATTTCGGCAGCAACTATCATGAAGGTGGCCGGCATGAGGAATTGAGATTAATGTAACTCAAGGATCGAAGGTTCATCGACATTTAGTAGCGCATCATACAAACAAAATCCAAATACGTTTGGAAATTGCCCGCAATCATGCTCATTGTAACTTGTTGGCAGGCATATCCACTGATAGTAGAACCGCAGGTATCAGGGGGATCGAAGTAACGCAGACCGTTATGAGTTAGTAAGGTCGAGAAAAAAGATAATGTCTGGTTCGTTCTCAGTTGCGCCTGTGAACGAATGGTACCTAATTGTGTGCGTTCAACGAGACCATTCAATGTACGGAGTGTCGTGCTCCAAGCAAGGGGATACTTGTATGTCAGTGTATGAGCTAGCACACAGAACCGTACCCGCAAGGACGGCTCCCATGGTCCGAGATAATTGTAACATCCAAACCTTGTGTCGAAGGAGGGAATATGGTTCGATAGCGAATAACGGACGCAGCATTTTGCTTCATCTAAAAGAGATTTAGCGAAATTAGCGAAAAGTTCATCTTACGACGCGATCTGAATCTTATCGGGTGCTATCCAGTCGATGGGTGTTAATACGCCTTGATGGAGCTGAGATGAGCCTGCATGATGAGTGTTGTGAACTTGGAGTTGGCAACGAGCGTGTCGGCTTATCCTAAGACGCGGAGGTCAATTGTTTGAGCATCTCAATCACCAGTACATCCACGCACGTGTATGAAGATGACGTCTTGTTCAGGCAGAGTAAATGGGAAGATAAATTATGCCAGGACTCAGAGTCAGGATGAAGTGGAGCCACTGGACGTGCGAAGAGAGGATGTGGTGGCCATGCATGCGGGAAGTGTGAGGCGACGTAGTGCAAGTATGTCGAGCGTTCGCGCTGCACTGAAACGCGCTCGGACGAGCGCTGCAAGGCGGACGAGCGACGTGGAATTTTGAAGTTATATTTGTGACTTTACTTCCCTTAGCTGGTTGTATAGTAAGACCCACGTATACCAAAGTAGTACAAACAATTGAACTACTAATGTACACTCACTCGCCTTACCGAAGTTACCGTGCAGCTTCGACTCGGAGTAAGTACTGCACCTTCCAAGCTTTTTTGTACCGAATTTCTAGAATGGCGGAGAAACGCGATCCAATAAACCAGAAGACACCAAGAGCCTCATTGTCTCAAACTCTAGGCACACGCCTATTACGTGGGTCAGATTTTGATATTCCACTTTTCAGGTGCTTCGGCGACAGCCTGTCCTGAATCCGAAACCGTTCTAGATTCACGTTTCTTGGAGCACGGGTCCAAGACAGGCCAATGTGTTACGTGCAAGAGTTCATCAAGAGACACGTCCAGTGCATGCGTGGACTAGTTTGCTTCGAAGTTTAGACTATTTCGTGCCTGCACTTAGCTTGTACTGGACACGATGTTTTGGCCCAAGGAAATGGTCAGTGCCGATGTCTAGACACGTCCGGCAACTTTGATTGTATACTCAAGCGAAATTGCAGTCCGGACACTCGGCTCGATCTGACAGATAGGCAGTCGTCCATTAGAAAACAAGTGCCAAAAGTGGCTTCCGGATTTCTTCGCCGAAGTACAAGGTATTTAAGGAGTTCGAGCAACTGATGGATCCATAGGCACACCAGTTCGCTTTCCCTCCCGACAATTTCGTCTCCATGAAGCTGCTGCTAGTCGTCGTCTCCGTACTCGGCCTTGTCATTCCCGTGCTCCCTTACACGGTAAAATACACGGTGTCCTACGATCCCGTCTACGACCAGGGCCACAAGTCCCTCAAAAGCGTTGCCTGCTCGAACGGCGAACACGGCCTCCTCACTTCCGGTCACACTACCTTTGGTTCCCTTCCTACCTTCCCTTGCATCGGAGGAGCACCTCACATAAGGTCCTGGAACTCGCCTTATTGCGGCACGTGTTGGAAACTCACATACACTGACAAACACGGCCATGAAAA
>JBBPNG010000906.1:0-14639 GCA_038091095.1 Leccinum incarnatum
CCGACGATCAACATCGGATTCTCGTCCGAAACTTCATCCGCCGTCCGGGACAGAACATGCCTGCGACTCGCCTCATTCCCAACCAGGTCAAACGGTTGCGCGTTCACACCCAACTGTCGCAACTCAAAAATAACCTTGCGTACCGCCGCGGTAGCAGGTAGCACTAAGAGTGCAATACGAGGAACGTCGAGAGCAAATGCAGCAGCGACCGCTTCCAACATGGCCGGATCGAAGGCCAGCGGTGAATGCAACAATTCTACCAAACGTTCAGTCCATAACAGCCCTCGAACGCGTGTTTTGACTCACCCCTGTCCACATCATCCCTGAGTTCAGGGTCCTCGTCGTCTTCGTAAAAAATGCCATCTTCATCATTATCGCGTAAGGCAACATCTTTTTTTAACGCGCTCTTATCATTGCTGTCATCGGGCTGCAACGGGAGAGCGCCGCCTATGTTTTTGATGTCCCCTGTTTTCGAGACAACAAGCACATGATGCACAGCACTCCGTCCCAGCCTATGCGAGGGTACAGCGGCTGAGCCTTTTTTGATCAACTTCAACACCTCCCCCCGTTGTACCCAACCAAAAGAGCTAAACAGCGCGCTTTGAAACCTGCTGCGCAGGGTGGCACTGATCATGATCAACTGTGCGCGGTAAGCTGGAACAGATTCGGGCCCTTCGAGTGGCTCGTCCCTAGCGCGCCCATGTGTCTTCTGCTCTTCTCTGGACCGGGCGCAAAGTCTGTCCAAGACACGGACCAGATCCGGTATATGCTTCTCAGGCTTTTTTCGAGGCACTTTTCTGTGCTCTTTCGTCAACTTGTTGTCAGGAACAGGCAGTAGCGCGTCCACCTCGTCTACCACGACCGTCAAGGGCCCAGCAAGCCGAAACACCTCGGGTTGGCGCTCCATAAGCTCCAGTATGACGTTGGGTGTGGAAATGAGGATACGTGGCAGTTTATGGATCAACAGGTCATCGTCGGACGATGCAGATCTGATCGCCTCTTGCATGCGGACGGGCAAGTCTTGCAATGTTTCCCTATTGGCCTGTCGAACGAGCACTTGCGCGCATTTTGTCAACGAGAATGGCGCGTCACCCTCTGGTAGGGTCATATGATGTATCCAGTGCAGGTATTGGTACGCAAGGTCTCGGTGCGGTACGATTAACAAGCCAGTAAGCCCTCCTGAATTCGCTTTTTGTACCAGGGGTTTGCTTAGCAGTGCCAGCATTGCTGCAAAGGACCTAGAAAAATCATTAGTGGTCTGCTGAAATGTACTCTATCGACCGACCGACTCACTTTCCAGTTCCCGTGTCGTCTTGCAACAAAACATTTTGATTGCCAGTTATGCCACGGATGAGCTTTCTCTGCATCGCGGTTGGTTTTTGGACATTTGGAAAAGCAACGCGCAACGATGCGGCTACAGTGGGTTGAAGTCCGGCAGCCTCGAAAGAGCCCTGGTCTGAAGGGTCAAGGCAAGGAACGCGTGGGACACCATTGTGTGTCTGTTGGCTTAGGTAGCCCGTAACGATCGTTCTAGTGCACAAGTGTCGAACTGGAACTGGGTGAAACGAAAGAAGGGACATAAAAGTCCACGTGATCTGGTACTTGATATTATGTACAAACATTAAGTTAACATGAAGAGGAAACAAGGAAGTGAATCATTAATCACGGCCGGACAACATGATGCATGAGGATGGAAGGTGGCTATCACGGATTACAGGAGACAGCAGGAAGAACTGATCGCGGCGCCGGCTCTCGATCAGCCAATCATAGCAACGCACGACAAGCAATTTATGCTGCATCTTCGCTGGTCGAGTCCAACCTCGAGAGTTCCTATTCCTCAACGTCTCCAATAGGGTGATACGCACTCCTGTCATCGCGGTAAAGTACACGACTGACCCATCCTCTCTCTGCAGGGTTGTTAATCTTGGGTCGTCGACTGGAGTTGACTGATAAGTGTTCGGAATTGGCTGCCGACACAAGAGAAGCGCGCTCAGACTCGTAGTCGAGTCGTTCCTCTGAAAAAGAAAGTCAAGCTTGCGTCTATTGAATCTGTTGAATGGACCCACCTTCACCAAACACAGCATCCATTTCTTCTAATGGCACACCCATGGTTTCGGGATACACTAGAGTTGCGTTAGCACAGAGACACGCCAGAGGTAAAACTGGACCTACAAAAGTACACGAGAACAAAACTACATGCACAGTAAAAACCGTGCATAGGATATAACCTCCATGTAATGACTTCCTGTAGGTAAGGTGTAGTCTCTCCAACAATGAAGTTGAAGGCCCTATAATGTAATAAAAGGTTGGTCAACGTGCGGACAGACTGAGGTACTGACTGACCAATTTGTCGCCGTCGAGATTGAGACACCCTTGGATCGGAAAGCCAAAGGCATGATCTGCGGGATTTCATTCAATATTCTGATCATCGAGTCAACCAATAAGCTCACCTCGGGTGGGTACAACCATGGAATCGGTCCCCAACTTCAAAAAGGTGAGCAAAAAGCAGATGTCACGAGGAAATCTGTACCTGTAACCGAACGCAGCATTGAAGATGATAACGCATACAACAACTGCTTGGGGAGTTGCGGGAACATCAATGTACATCCACCATCCTGTAAAGCCAAGAGCAATGCCCATCTATATCCGTTGATCAGAAAGATGGAGAGCCAGAACGCGATGACTGCACGCACCACGACAGCGCCTGAAAGGAGTATAATCCGACGACCCCAGCGGTCTACCAAGTACCAGCTAGATGTGAGAATGTGAGGAAAAGCTCAAAAAGATACCATGTGCAAACGACGCACGTCGGGATAGTGCTAAGAATGTAAATGATGGAATTAATGCCCGTCATGAGCACGGCATCACGCCCAAGCCACCCAGCCTCTGTGAAAAAATCAGACATGGCTTGCCATCTACGCAACCTAACCATACCTTCGAATACCGAGGCTAGTTCGCGACATTAGTAAGAACTTTGCGAAAACCGTACAAAGACTCACGCGCATAATAGGAGATTACTGTCGAACAATGTTTGCTCAGAGAAAAGCAATGCGGAAGCGCGACGACGTACCGTTGATTCCATTCTTGTGGGTAACAAGGACGTTAGCCAACAGTACTACGTTGAAAAATCACAACATACCAACTGAGCAAAAGCCTGAGAGGACATTGCAAGCAAGACACGGCGTTTGTACTTTCTCCACATGGTCGCATAAGAGCGACCCTCTCCAAGTTCGCGCTGATGGAGGAGTTTAACTGGGTACGAACAAGGTATAATCGCTAGCACAATTACCTCGGCGGTAATTTTCTCTTTGATCTCCTGGAATTCTGCGTGTGCAACCACGTCGTCGGGATTGCCACCATGTAGATCTACAATAACGCGCAATCCAGCCTCGTCTTGATCAGTATCAATCAACCACCTAAAAGACATTGATGAACTATGTAGAGCGCGCCTGGTTGTTTCCGTACCGTGGGCTCTCTGGCATCAGAAGGCTGCCGACCGCAAGGATGCTTCCGATGACACATTGAATAAAAAGGGGTATCCGCCAAGAAAGATGAGAGTCGATGAACGAGCAAAAATAGTCAGTCCACTGTATACAACGAAGTCAGCAGAGAAAGAGATTGTCGGAAGGCAAGCTTACGACTGAAGTAGCATAGCCGGCAATATTGCCTGTGAATTCCATGCAAGCGAGAGCGCCTCTCTAAAAAGGGATTAGATCGGGTTTATAGGTGCAAGACACGTTCTCACATGATTTGGAGGAGATATTTCGCTCTGATATATTGGAACAATAGTACTAGGAATTGCAGGAAGGTAAGTAGCCAGTAAAGGGCCTCTAGGAGGTCACGCACGATAATAGGCCGACGCCAAAACCGCTGATGACGCGGCCGACGATCATAACATAGAAACCGGTGGTAAAAGTCTGGACGACACCTCCGACGGAGAAGACCAAGGCACCGGCGAAGAGAGTTCCCTTTCGACCGACCATGTCGCCGATGCGTCCAGCGGCGATCGACGTGGCTGCCAATTGGTTAGGAGATGAGGATGAAAAAAAAGAGGAGACATACCTAAAGCGCCGAGCTCCAAGACTGCGACCATCGTTCCGACTTCTAGGGGACCTGGCGAGTTAAAATATTGTTTGAAGTAGGGACCGGTAATGATGCCGGACATGACACTAGTTTTGATGAATGAGTTCAGTACATCGGGATGATGGGGAAAATGTTCACCCTTGATCATAGCCGAACTGGATATTTGGAACGTGAACCGGGAAGCGAAAATGAGGAGAGAAAAAGAAACGCACGAGAAATACACCTATACTTGCAAAGATGGAGATGGCGTAGAGGAGAGGTTGCCCGACGAGCCTGGACGGGGAGGGCGGTGGTGCGGAATCTGGCATTGTTTCATTTACTTTGTCACTTGTGGGTGTATGATGGGTGATAGAAAGCAAAGAGGATGATGTGAGGTGTGGAGCTCTCTCCCCTCAAAGCAGCGCCACTAACATCACTTCACCTTCTCACATTCATGCCCCGCTCTGTCGTCTCCATCGATACCGCGTCCTACACCGACGACGACGACTACGACGACGAGTACACGCTCGCACAGAGAGAGTGGCAGGAGAGCATCCACGAGCTCCACGAGCTCGCCCTCCTCCTCCTCCTCCCTTGGTTCGGCAAATATCTCGGTCGCAAGACCAGCCACTGGCGTGCGTATCTCCTTTTACTCCACCTGTCCGTACTCACCCTCGTCCAGTGTATGCTCGCTATCTTCGACTCGGACTCGGCCTGTCCTTCTTTCTCGGCGACGGATCTCATCTGTTTTCGCGCTAAATACTAGTATTATCAGAAATACGGTCGAGGTTCTATTCTCGTCTTCCATCCCTTTCGTCTTCTCACCCTCCAAACCAAACTCGCCAGTCCACCATATACGGCCCTCCCCCGGCTCATCTCCTCTACCACCGCATCCGCGTCCTTCCATGCCTCCCTTGCAATCAGTCCACGTAGCAGGATATACCATGTGTCTGGACCAATCGAGATTTTCCTCTGAACCATCTTCCTGTAGTACCCAAGTGCATCCTCAGTGCCTTCTGGGCCCAGATTCTCCAGACATGCTTTGATCAGCACGTGGTACCCAACCCGATTCAGCTGAATGTTCCGTTTCTTCATTCCTCCTAATACCTGCTGTTTGCACTCCTGCGCCAACGCCAGGTCGCGCCAGTCATGGCGATGCAGACTTGTCAACATGCCTGTGTAGGTCACTTCGTTCGGTTGCACGTCTGGATTATCCTCCATCTTGCGGAGGAGATCCATCGCCGCACGCATGCCCTCTTGTGTGCCCTCTTCCATTTGGTGATTGATAATCGAAGTGAAAAACGCCACGTTGGGTTGGATGTTTTGTTTCCGCATGAGAGTGAGAATGGCGTCCGTAGCATCCGTGCGCCCAACTTTGAGCAGCGCGGAAAGCACTGTCGAGAACGTGTACACATCACCAACAAGACCCTCCTCTCTCATCCAATCCAAGATACGAGAGATAGTGCGGAACTCGCCTCTTCGACCATGGAAGCTGAGCAGACTGTTGAATGACACCACGTCCGGCTTGGGTCCTTCCTCCCGCAGCCTCTTGAATAGTTCATGTGCATCTTGTTCCCGATGATTTCTCAGTAGTCCGTGGAGAACAGTGTTATAAAGTGTCAACGCGTCTTCCGGGGTTGGCGACAAACCGTTTGCAAGCCTCAGGGTTTTGAAATGCTCTAGGTATTGCATTGCATCGTCCGGCCTGCGAGCGGCAAAAAGCACAGATATGATGGCACGGAAGGTCGGTACGGTTGGTTTTATGCCCATAGATATCATCGTATGCCACGCCTTCTCTGCTTCAGCATCGTCTCCCATGCGCTCGTACCCAACAAGAAGGGCAGTCCAGGTAATGACTGTAGGTTGAACCTGGAAGCGTAACATGTCATCCCAGAGGGTCTCGGCCAAGTCCCTGGAGTTGCATTGGAGAAAAGCGGACAACATCGTCGCCCAGTTAATTTCATTCAGAGCTATCGGTGTCTCCGGTGTGACACTAGCTTGACTTGGTGCGATGTATGGCTCCGGTCCGCAGATACCGTCAATGATAGACATGTAGAACTTCTTGAGAGCTTGTGCATCGTGAGTGGAAGCCAATAAGGAGGTGCGGGCTGTGAGGAAGCGAGGCTCGGAGACATATCTTGCGATGCGTAACCTGCGAACGTATTCCTCTACCTTGCCGGTCAATGACTTGCTGGGGAAGGTGGAGAGAAACTCAGCCACGAGACGCGGGGAAATCGGAGCTGGGGACCGGAGGTATACACGTAGCGCGTCATGGAAAGAATTCCCAATAGCATAAGCAACGACGACAGCAAGGAGAATGGAAGGGGGATGCAAGGAATGGGGATGCAAGTCTGTTGGCAAGTCGATCATCAGCTCATCGACGTCACGATCTTCTTCCGAGGTAGTGGTGTCTGGGGAGAGCGGTTTTTCTTCGACTACCTGAGAGAACCTCTCGTACAGACTCAGAGTAGCCATGTGATCACCACTTCGCAGATGGGCAGCCATGTATGCAACTAAAGCGTCGGGAGCCCCCTTGGTCGCAGCGTAGAACGCGATTTCTTCTATGGCTTTACGGTCATGGGGGTCCCAATCCTGGATTGATCGCGGACAGAGATTTGCCAACAGCTGTGAATGCCTGCGTAGCTGCGGTCCAAATAGCGGCAAGAGACCCTTGTCCCGCAAACTTGTCCAATGCTCCCAGACCCGTCGCGTGTCACGCGCTGAGAGAGCCTGTCGAAGTTGTACAAGACGTTGATTGAAAAACAAGACATCAGGGTCTGGGATATCCTGTATGCGGTCAGACTGGCTGCCCTGCCGCTGCTTGGCAAGATGCGGGCCAATTAATGGGGAAGAGAAACGCTTCTCAACGTCGTGTGTAGCAGCGAGGACACTGGCGGGCCTATAACCAAATGCACGCGGGGCAAGGAAGTCGAAGAGATGGACGCTGCGAATTGACCTGCGGAGCATTGACGCGGTGGTGAAGCTGAGGGTTATTGCGGAGCTACTATTACGCTTCTGTTGTCTCCAACCCTCACAATGGGCCACGGAAATTCAAACAAGCTATACATCACGCATGCTGAGCACGCCGGCGAATTCGGTCAGCACACGGCCTCGTCGTCGGGTTACAAGGCGTGCGTATGAACATCCTTCGGCGCTTTCGTTTCTCAACGAAGTATTCCACAGAAAACAACAGGTCCCGCATCCCAGAGCTCAGACACCGTTTGACTGTTGTGCGCTTTCTTTCCAGCAATTTGAGCACCCAGTTTGTGCACGCAACAAGGACGGAACTGGCTTTGTCTTTGACCTAGTGAACATCATTCCTTGGCTAAAGCGAGTTCTCAATCTGTCGTGAGTCTACGTTTCGTCTTACATCCTTTCTTTCAAGGCAACATAACAATACGAATCCGATCACCAAAGAACCTCTCCTCCCGAATGATCTTATCAAGCTCAACTACTCGCGGAAACCCTCCGGAGAGATCCACGACCCTATTTCATTCAAGCCATTCAGTGAACATTCTCATATTGTCGCAATTGCTACAACCGGCAATGTATTTCTTGCAGAGAGCATCAAGGGTGGTAAGGATCTTTTGGAGGATATAAAGTTCAAGAGGTATGCCCGACGGCATCTGCAGTTCGTGCCCTCTAAAATGATAATGCCAGCGACGATGTCATCACCCTCCAAAATACACATGGACTTCCCCCCGAGTCCGCACTCACCGGGGCCGCTGCTGCGGTCATGGCTGCAAAGAAGGAGGAGAAAACAAAAACTGTCACTCTGAAAGCCGTTTCGGAAGCTAAAAAAGCCGTCCCTTGTAAGGGTCCTTGCCTCATTCATCTTCACAGTTTCGAATCATTTCTTAGGGAACATCTCTCCATATTCCACCGGTGCATCTGGCGCTTCTCTGACGTCTACTTCCGTGGACCCTCAAACACAACCATCAAAGCTTCTATGGGACGAGGAGGAACTCATGTTCGAAGATTTATCAAACCCTCTGAAGGGTAAGGGTAAGGAAAAGGATGTAGGCAAGCGTCGCGCTTATGTTCGAGTTATCACAAGTCTTGGCGGTTCCCTCAACTTGGAATTATATTGTGAAAAGGTTTGGGTAGCCACAGTTGTATGCGCTCCCATTGCTCATTGCCAATAGGCCCCAAAAACGTGCTACAATTTTCTGATGCTCGCTAGAGCGGGAAAGTACGACGATTGTCTTTTCCATCGGCTGATTCCTGGGTTTATGGTGAAGTCGATTTGTTCTTTTATCAATTTCCGTTTACTGACCTTGTCCCGCAGTTACAAACGGGAGATCCAACTGGGACAGGCTCAGGAGGACAATCACACTGGGGTACCCCTTTCCGTGATGAATATGATCTAAAAGGTGCTGCTAAGCACGATAGCCGGGGCACCATTGCGATGGCAAACAAAGGCGCTGGCACAAACGGGTAGGCGTGGGTTTGAGAAGTATTTTCCGTTGTTAACACCGAGAACAAGGTCCCAGTGGTACATCACGTTCCAACCGACCCCACATCTTGACGGCAAGCACACAGTCTTTGGCAAACTGGTCGGGGGTGAAGAGGTCTTAGATACCCTGGAGAAATTGCCTCGAAAAGAAGGAACTGAGCGGCCGGCGAAACCAGTACGAATAACGGAAGTCGTTATGTACGCTCATCCCATTCTACACCCCCGTTCTGTCTAACCATGGTCCAGCCACCAAGACCCATTCGAGACCTACAAAACGCGCCTCGCCAAGAAACTCGCGCGACAAGCAGAGGCGAACGATGAACCAAAGACTTCCCAGAAAACACCGGGTGACAGTATTAACTGGTTTGGGGTCAAGGTGGGCGCAAGCGATGGAACCTCACGCGGTACGCCCGGCACAGGCGTCGGGAAATACCTTGGCAACAAGAGAGCACTTGACCTAGATGGTGCCAATAAGGATCTCCATGGTGAAGAATTTAAGAGGAAGAAACGGCTGGGTTTTGGTGACTTCGAGGGGTGGTGATGCAGGACAAATGCAGAGTAATATCCTTTTCTCCCCTACTCTCTTTACATAGTGGCAGAATGATTTGTAGGGCAATGAAGGAAGTGCATTGGATGTCGGATCTCCATATGACACGGTCAACCTGGTATTGCAACCCGCCCCGTGGTATCTTGGGCCTGTGGCAGCGAAACGCTTTCTGTCGCACAATATCAGCAGGTGGTAGCGCAGGGAGGTGCACGAGGATCACCTTCGTCGTGAACAGCGAGTTGATTCTTCGGCACCGAAGGCAACTTTGGCTGAATTTGGGGCTCCAACTGGAACTCTCAGATGACGCAGCTACGTAGTAAACACCAAAACTTACGCTTGCATCTTGAAGCTCGAGAAGCTCGGCCTGAACTGCATCCTCGTCTTCATGGGTGAGTTGGTTCGCAAGCATGTTGCCAATTTCCTACAGAAACGGGTCATGAAAAGATGTTCCGCTGGATCGGAATAGCATACCCGCTGATATTCCCTGGCCTCTTGCGTCTCCTCCATTAATCTTTCGACACTCTCTAGACTCATCTCGCGATGAATCTCCTTTAGTACCTCATTCCCTTGTTTCAATCCATGCAGAACGGAAACCTCGACCAGCGAGAACTCGATTGTAGAGACCTGTGCAACAGAATTAGGACGCAGATCGTGAACTATGGCTAGACCCACTAGCTGTTCCAAAGCTGCGAGCTGATCATCTGTCTTCAGAAGAAGAGTTTGCTGGTATTTTCTTCTTCTGAGGGCTATCACAGCGCGGTCTTTGTCTCCCGCAGCAAGATGTGCTTTGGCAATCTGATGTTCGCGATCGAGGACGGTTTGTATCTACCAGCAGGGGATTATTGGGATGGACACGCTAGGATAGACGCTTGACTCGTACCTTCTTCTGGTACTGTTTCAACTTGTCACGTTGTAATTTGAGGCTGCAGGGCAGTTTGAGTGTCTCCTGGCGAACAGACACTGGAAAGGAGCGCACTCGAGGATTGCACGGTCTTGCTTGGTGATCCTTGGCGTGGACTGGCCTGATCCCATAAGTACCGCACCAACTTGAAACTGCAAAGGAGTGTGCGAGTCCCCCGCGGAGGGTTCGTGTCGGTAATTTGAGGTGGTGTGGTACCGTACTAACTTGAAGTGCTAGATCTCCTCGGCAGACGATTCCCAATCTTCCCACCACGCGAAATAACACCCGCGCGAGGCGGACCAGTTGCCAACCTTTTGTGCTTTGTGCGTTGTAGCGAGGCAATGCTATTTATTGTAGCAGCCTTCAAGTCCATGCACGCAGCGAATGACTTCTCTACTCTTGCGGTTATCCAAGTCCTCAAGCCTGCTCTCTTCACCGCCCACTCGATTTCGCTTCCGATGCTATCATGACTATATCCGTTTTTCTACACCAGGTCAGTTCCCAGAAAATGAGCGAGCGTTCCTTTCTTTATGTTTCGTGGTGTATAGGTGGCATGGGACGAATACCTTTACATTCCCCAAAGATAATTGGCGTTGCAACCTCGCGAGGCGATAGAGGGTAGGTTTATACACAACGTCAATATTCCAATCGTTGAGACCTCACCCAGTCATCAAGAAGATTACCATGCAATCGCCGCCCTCTCCTTGAACCCTGAAGGCCTTCGCCTAAGTATCAGGAAGACCCTCGGTATCGACTGGGAACCTGAAGATTCCACGGGCCACACCGCCAGTCAAGTTGTTTTTGTAGGACTTTATGACGGGTATGTTGATCCCACCAATTTTCTGACATTTCTCAGCATGAAAATGTTTACAGCCATGGCGGTTCCACTGTCTCTCAATATCTGCGTCAGGAGCTGCACGGCTTATTTGAGTCGGTTGACAAAGCGCACATTCCCGAACTATTTCTTTGGATCAAGGATTTGGGTGGCTACTTCAAAAGGTTCAAGGGTGGTGCACTGGCACCGTGGATTCACAACAATCAAGACACGCCGCCTCTGGATTTGGAGGCTCGCGCTACACAGGCATTTTTCGAAGTTGGTATGGAGTCTGGACAAGCCACATTGTGCGTGGTGACCATGTGTTGATGGTGTCCAGACAGGCTACTCTCGATAGAAAGCGAGGCAAAGATGTGTGGGGCAACGGCCTCGGTGGCCATTCTCCATTCCTTGGACGCTTCTCCTTTTTACTCCTCTGAGAAACTTGCGCTCACAGTAGCGCACTGTGGGTGAGAAGGGACTCCATCGCTAGTTACTTGAGTTAACTGGATCCCTAGCGATGCTCGTGTCCTGTTATGCTCTAGAAAGGGTGGCCACGTGTACCCGATGACCGAAAATCATCACCCCGATTCACGTGTTGAGGCCACTCGACTGCGACGCATGATGGGCTCCGCCTTGATCACAGACTCTTTCGGCGAGTCCCGGTCTGTAGCCATTATTTCCATGCACTGTATGATCACTGATAGCCATCTGCCGCGTCTGTAGATGGATGGGTGCTCTAGCCAATACGAGAGCGTGAGTTAACGGGCACAACGTGAAAGGATTCGCTAACGGGTACTAGTCTAGGAGATCTGAGATTCAAGCCTTTTGGTGTAACGCCCGAACCCGAGGTACGCGCAAAACTGTTGGAAGGTAGATGACAACATCGCTGTTTAACCTTCACACCTTGACTACTATTGTTACCTAGGTCGGGACTGGGCATCGATGGTTGTCGTCTCAGATGGCATCTCCTCGAGTCTGTCTGACGACGAAATTGTCGACCTTACCAGAAACGCCCCGACCCCGAAAGCGGCAGCAGATCGCATTCTATCATTTGCTCAAGAAATTGGTCAATGGGATAATGCTACTGCGATTGTGGTACCTCTCACAGGGTGGGGACAGATTGAGGGTCCTGACAAGAGTCTTGCATTGCGAGAGTTCCGACGGCAACAAGCAGGTCAGGACGTGTTCCTCGCTATTGGCCATCGCTCACGCGTATCTTGTCTTTCAGTTGGAAACGAACGTCAGCGCATGATGATGTGACTATTGCTCTTCAGATTCAACTTCACATATGAAATAATATTGTTGAATCGACTTTCATAAACTCTCAGATCTGTGCCACGGCGTGACCATCTCCGCGAGGGTCAGAGCCTGCCGCCCAAACAGTCTTGCCTGACTGATCCACAATCTTCTGTATGATCTGTCCGCGGCCCATCATCCCTCTTCCGAAGTCGGAGACGACCCTAGCATCATGGCCCATTCCTAAAAGCAATGTTCAGCGACTCGTGATGCTTCCAAACATATATCTACCTCTCAATTTAGTGATGGTCTCAGAAGCAATACCATCTTCGAAGTATACTTCGCCATTAACGACAGCGAATTCGTCCTCTGTGTCGCCGTTTTCCGGGGTCCCCGCGGAGATACAGAAACGGGGTGCATCAAGGGCTGCTTGGGCCGTGAAGCCACGAAGCATGTTTAAGAGGACCTGGACATGACCTTGCGGCTGATTTGAAATATCGTCAGCGAGCTATTCGTCAGTCTGTGAAGCTCTCCTTACCTGCATGAAACCTCCCATGACTCCGTATGATAAGAAAAGTTCATCGCCTCTAAGTGCCATCGCGGGGATAATGGTGTGGTATGGACGTTTCCCGCCCTGGAGGATTCAAAGTGAGACTTAGAATGGTCGCAACCAAACACCATTAGGTTCACCTCGAGACAGTTAGGGTGTCCTTTCTTTAGGACGAACCCAGCACCTCTGTTCTGAAGAGTAAATCCGCATCCCTTTGGAATAGCTTCGCAAAGAATGAGTCAACGTTTACTTGAGCAATCAATTCTCGTCATACCTGCTGTTCCGAAACCTGTGTTGCAAAAGCTGAGCACTCAATAGACACCTACAGACACATGCTGACATACCAGCGTAATTGCTTTGGATATAACTACAAGCATTTCCCCACTGATCAGCAACTAAAGGCGAGTCAATATGGAACTGCATGGGTGTGTTATTCATGCATACCGGTGAAGTAGACTGTGTCAGACGAGTTCACCGGACTCCCGTGGACAACATTGGGGTTCACCCTCGTGGGGTCAAAGAGCTGTGCACGAGAAGCGAGATATTCCTTGAAGTTTCCGGGCATTAGATTCATGTCAGCTGACACGATGGAGCATATAAACCTTGCTCAACAATTTGTCCACGGGAACGAAATTGAATTCAGGGTCGTTCACATAGTATTGGGTATCTTCAGACAATATTGACCGTCCCGAAGGTGTTGGAACGATGAGATGCGGAAAACTCACCAGAAAATGCGAGTCTAAACCAGAGATGAGCAAGAAGGTTCAACATAAAAGTATCTGGACTGACCGCATAGCCTCGACAAGAGTATGTAAATACTCGGCAGAGTTGTGCTCTAGTTCTAGCAACGACTTTGTCTTTCCTTGTGCTTGAATCTGTTCCAAGATGCCGAGAGCGAGCAGCGCAGTGATACCTAAACAAATTTCGAATTTCGAGCACATCTACAAGGAGAAGTCTCACCTTGGCCATTGGGAGGGCACTGTGGATCGATGCAACACTTCGGCATGAGTCAACAACATTGTAAGTGATATCGTACCTCGTACACCGTGACCTCTCCAGCATATGTATATTTGATGGGTTCAACGAAAGAGGTCTTGTGCGAAGCAAGGTCCTCGAGTTCCATTACCCCACCCTTGCTTTTGACGAGATCGACGATTGCATTCGCGATACGTCCTTTGTAAAAGCCGTCTTTGCCTTGTTCAGCGAGCGTTCGGAAGGTCTGGGCGAGATAAGGGAATTTCATGATCTGCCCCGGAAGTGGAGCTTTCCCGTTGAGAAGCATCTCATCACCGTTTGGAGATGCATTTCGAATCATCTTTTCAGAGCGTTGCCACTATATCGAAGACATCAGTTTGATACAGTGCTTGATAGCCATTTAATCGCACATTATAACTGTGAATCTCAGAGACTGGAACCCTGGACAAAATGAAGGGTAAGGTGCACGCAGTGGGGAGTGGCAGGCGTTTTAATTCACCCTTCTTCTGCGAGTCTAATCGCTGGCGCCAGAACCTCTGCGACTGATACTTTCTGTGAGCCCAACTGCTCGACAGTATCAACCCAGGCCGCCGCCGCACCTGTCAATATCTTATGTTAGTGGGCAAAAATACACAGAGAACATGTCATACCAGGAACGGTCACTGCGTTCAGATCTGCAAGCGGAATTTGACCACCGTTGATCCCGCGTTGTCTCATGTAATCTAGGGTGAGTTTCGCAGGTGAACGTCCTGAACCGTTCAAAGCTTTGACAATCTTGGTCTTTGCATCATAGAAGAGACAGAATGCGTCCCTTGAAGGAGGTTGAATACTCGCACTCCCCAAGGCTATTGGACATACCCTCCGATACCACAGCAACTAGGTTCTGTGACATTCAATGCCGCCGAGGTGGCTACGGCCGCATCGGCTGTGATTCGAGGTGAAATGATTGGTTGAGACGAGCTACATTGATCGATGGGATCAAGAAGTACCTGCATTTCCGCCTTTCCGCAGAATCTCTAACCCCGCTTCAGCGGCCAGAGGTTGGGAGCACGATACGACTCCCTTCGTGCCGTAAACCTGAGATCGACGGCTGGC
>JBBPNG010000907.1:0-14635 GCA_038091095.1 Leccinum incarnatum
TATTGTGTCTATTGCTAAAAATATAAATGTGTGTTGACCAGCTTTTAAATGAGATTGCTAACCATTAAGATCACTTTATGTATTCTTGAACATGAGGGTATGGTGGGTACTACCCACCGTGGGTATACCCATGGGTACAATTTTCATAATTCATAATATACCCATACCCACGATGGTGGGTATATACCCCTGGAGGGTATGGGTAGGGGTATCACCTCAGATACCCCAGGGTATACCCACGTTCTTGCCTAGTGGTTGGTTGGACTTGTTGACCAAGAATCTTTTCAACAATATTCTTATCCATACCCATGGCGAGGGTTTCGAGGAGGGAGTCCTGATCAGTGATCCCGGCTCGAGAGGAGTGGAGGCGAAATTCGGACACAAACTTCTGGAAACCTCCTTCCTTATCTTTGTGATCTTGGCGGAGGGAGCAAAGTTTTCGTCGTGCTTCAACGGCGACGTTAAAGGGGAAGAAAGTAGAGCGAAAATCGGTTTCGAGTTTAGCAAAGGTCTTTTCCGTGGCGGCGATGGCAGTGTTACTGATCTTATCGTACCATCCTTCGGCAAATGGGGGGCCATTCCCCTTGGTTAACTTGTTCAGAAGGACTAGGACCTTCTGCTCATCGCTGTACAACATTGCATTTATTGTGAAATATGCTTTCATGGCCAACAGCCAATGATTCGCATCTTTCGCTTCTCCCGAGAAATCGTCGGGGAGACCAGCTTTCAATTCCGAGGGCATGGCAGCACCAGGGGAAACAGCGATGGGGCTAGGGGGTGAGGGGGGTCGACTCGGTGGCTTTCTGGTTGGTGGCACAATGGCAGGGCTAGAACCTGGCAAAGATCTTTCTGGTGCCACGCGGTCCAGACTGCGGTGCAGATGTTGATACTGCTGGGAGATGGAATGCGGCGCGGGTGTCGGCGGCTTGTTGAGCTTCTACTTCTTCAGCAGTAAGTCCTCATCAAAGAGGATTGGCGGCAGGAGTGATACGTTGGACGAGAGGAAGGTTTCGAGGGATTCCTTCATCGTCTGAATCAGAGGGGGGACGGAAGGAGGAGCGAGGGCGTGAGTGCGAAATGGTGGCTGTCTGCTAAGGAGCAGGAGGCTAGGAAGCAGCTAGTTCTTTTGTTACGCGAAGCGATAACGACTTCCTTAATACTTAGACGAGGTACTCACGAAGAGACCAATCAAGTCTAATATAAAGGATAAGGGAAATCTCACTTGCAGATGGTCAAGTGGAGGAAGAGTTAGATAACGCTTGATTGCGCAGAACTAGCTAAGGAACACCATCGTGCTACTGGGGTATTTATAGTGGGTGTGAAAGGGCACAGACCAAGCAGTGTAAGTAGCAGTGAAAGAGAGGAAACCATATCGAGAAGTCAAGATAAGAAAGAAAGGCAATATGAAGATAAGACGAGATAAGAGATAGAGAGATAAGAGATCGACCAGGAAGGTCATTTAGTCAATAGCCCGGTCGAGAAGGAAATGGATATTGTTTACAAGATAAATGGAGAATGGTAGAACGTTGAAAGAAAAAGATATGTCCACTCCTCTAAGTCCTTCGAAGTCGACAGTGATTGTAACATTGACCAACAAGTCTATGCAGCTATTTCTAGGCTCATACTGCTTGTCACCCAGCTGTGGATTACTTGTGATCACATCATTGAAGCATGGGGCAAGAGGCCATTAGAGGAGGATAGTTGGCAGTGATTTGTGAAGTTGTAGATTTGAAAATCAATTAATCAGGGGTCGGTGTTTGCTATAATGGCGTGCCAGACTGTGGCTAAGTCATGTATTTACTTATGACTCAGAAGACGGGTGGGAAGAATAACTGTGTAAACCTCGGGCATATGGACGAGAAATGGATTCTTTGTAGTAGACTGACATGGTGCATGTGACAGACAAGTTGTGCCTTCAGTCAAACTTGGGCAGATGTGGAGGAACAACTGGCACAGGCCATTGTAAATGCACTCCAAATCTACACTGCTTTCTTGATTTCATTTGACAATGCAACCTCCAACCTTTCACAATGAGACATTGGCCACCTGATTTTCTCTGAGCTCCGGCTCCCAACAGCAGCATTGAGACTAACTGACATCAGTGATCAGCAGATTACGGAATTACACCTTGTGGTTGTCCACAAGATGACTTGGTTTAACATCAAAATGGTCGACATCTTTGTCTGTCTTCACACAAAAGATGGCAAATTTAACTTCAAGGTCGACAAAGAAAACCCACTTGCCGCACATAAGGTAAGTATGTCGCTATTATCTAGAGTACTGGTGTTGACAGAGAGACAGATGCTACATTCTTCCATAGCCATGCAGAATGTCCAGCTCTTGCTGGACTCTGCATCTCAACCCCTCCTTTGCTGTATTGCAAAAATTCTGGACATACAATACACAGCTGAACATTGAACATGCAATTTCCCTTTGTCAAGCTGTGGAGACTGTAGGATTTCCAATTGGAGCATTCTTGGAGGAGATCCAACAAACTTTATATGACACCACATTCGCGTTACACCACCTTCTACAATCACCAAGTAGAAGGGGTGATCCTTCTCCATAGTGAAATCTTTGAGTAAATAGCCTACTCCTCCCTCTCAACCTTCGAACCCAGGTAGTCCATAGGTTAAATCAGGATAGAAGAATAAGTGCAGAGGGTGCAAGAAGGCCAACACTGTACCCACCAATCATAAACTTGAAGACCTCCAAGCATCCTAGCTCTTACTTTTATGATACTCTATGTACAGTGTATCTGATATTGTAACAACACATGTAAGTTAGTAGTATGTAGTTTGATATATTTTGCATGACAGGAAGGTGCTACATGAGCTTGCTAGAACTTGAACTTTACGCTTTACTAGTCAACAATTTGATCTGTCTGCATCCTGGACATCTTACTCTCACTCTCACTCTCTGCACATGCACTAGTATTGATGCCACCTCAGCAGGATTCACTGTGGTTTGAAGGAACAAACATCGCCTCAGAGCATCCAAACAACATGGACATGGCAGGTGCAAGGGTAACAACCCTCACAATCTTGAGGACTTGCCATTTGGCTGAGGGATAACATTTTGTTTGCCTGGTGCAGCCAGCTCCTCCTCAACAATCCCATGTTTTACATGTACTCAGCCATGACAGGATGTCTTTCCAGTTTGTATAGAAAAACTGGAGCTTCCTCCTCTCACCTAGAATCCTGCCCACCATTGTAATATTCTTTATACTTTATCTTATTGTAACAAATCACTTTACTTGATTTACACTTCAGCTGAATGGGCTTTTCTGACACAATCCTACAAAGACTCTGTTGTTGAGGCTTGCTGTATCCACTAGAATGGTTATGAAATCCTTCACTTTGACCATGTTTCCCTTTCACAAGGAGTGTCAGGTATTTTGGTATTCCTTGAAATCTCCACAATTATGAACTAGAACAGGAACTTTGATGCAGAGATGCTTCACAAGAAGAGCAATACACCTGGACTAGTAAAGTAATTTATGATGATATCTCTCCCTTTTTCGAATTAAACTTGTATCTTTCTATTCCTATTTATCATCCTTGTCTGCACCTAGATCCACAAATGGTAGTTGAGATGATTTCTTTCTTGTATCAAAAATCCTTATTTCTTTCCTACTTTAGACTACAAAATTTTCCTGGAACTCTATGTTCCAGAGTCAAGTACTTCAACAGTATCTTGTAGTTCTGACAATCCCATTTGGGATAACTTGTACAGACACTTGGAAACAAAATCATTGAGATGATTAGGAAACAAAAGCTCTATATTACGATTATCAGCTCAATCATCGATAGATTTATAATGAAAACAAAGCCATTTGATGGTGAGAATGGAAGGAATGGGATAATTCATTATGAAGAGAAGCAGAGGACACAGTTAGACATGATAGAGAAGAGGAAACCCCTCTGTCTTGGGACCTGGACAGTCCTTATACTACAGGACATACACACACTATGGTCACTTTGCCATAACAATCTTCTGAGACATCTTATGAAGATTCTGACAATATGTCAGAACATGGAGGAGGTAATCTTGATCTTGCAAATCTTAACAAGTTTGCTGGTCTTGATTGGGACCTCAATGCTATAAGGGAACATGCATCTCTTCTTTTCTTTCTCTATAGCTATTATCCAAGTGCTAATGCTTTCGAACAGTTCTTATAATAAGATTTGCTTGAAAGATAAGTGGATCACTATTGATCAAATACTCCTTGTCCTCCTTCCTATTCCCAAATTTCTCCATAAGGACATTCACCTTGATATGGCACACATTCTGGCCTGACAGGAGCAACCAGACACAAACTCAACATGTCCAGGCACACTAACCAGAACTAACAAAACAGTAACCAATAACTTTGCCAATATTCCTAACCTAGACTAAAATTAAATTTGCCTTCTAATACTGATAGTCCTAACTGGGACTAACATTAATTCTAACCCAGACTAACATTTATTTGCATCCTAACCTGAACTAGCTAGTGCTTTGTCAATATTATATTCCTAACCCAGACTAACTAATATTTTGCCTGCTAACCTGGACTAACAAGTATTTGTTGCCTAACCTAGACTAACAAAGTCATCAATCTGACTATTCAAGCAAGCCCTGACATTGACATGGACATGTGGTCCCCACTGTCTGCTCACTTACCCAAATCTTCAGACCAGAGGGCATATTGGCCTTCATATTCATCAAGGCCTCTCTGACCCTATTTTACTTATGTAATCATGTGAATCAAACCACATATTTCTCCATGTCTTCATTCCCTGGTTCTTGTGGATCTTCCAGGCCACTGTTGACCATCTGCAATAGATTCAGGGCTGCCAGAGCCTTTTTTTGGGCAATGACTGCATGCAACATCCAAAAGTGTCCTTAGACCAAAGTGACTATCATGTCAAAGTGGAGGTCTCCATGAGGCCTCACAAGATTTTGAAGTTCATATTGGCATTAATGCTCACAGTGCATACCTTCATTTAAAAATATAACTCACTGTAATGTTTTGATATTCTTGTAGTTCACCACAGTGTGGTTTCATTACTGATCCCACTGCTATGAAAAAGCAGCCATTGCTGTTCTCCCACCTGCTGGCCATGTCCACTATTCCACACTTCTGCCTGAGCCTCATGAGTTTATTGTGGAATTCCACCAGAAATTACAGAACCTCCTCAATGACCATATCAACAGATGGGCTCTGCTCCATAAGCATACCTCTGATGTTATGGCTTTGCCGAACTTGTCAGCACTGGCACTGCAATTTGTATGGTTCAGTAATGCTGTCTGCAAAGAAGTTGTGCAGCATTGTCTATATGATCCTGAATACCCAGGATGGTTTGGTTTTCTGGAGGATATAAAGATGGACAATGGTTATTGCTTCTGGGCTCTATAGAAACTGCATTGCCTCGGCAAGCAGGCCAGGTCCTTGGTTAGGTAAGTTCTCTCACTCTCTTAGGTCATCTCATCTGATTATGTTACCAACCAGTGTAGATTGAAGAAAATCTCAATTTCTATCTTATGCAAGGACACAAGGGTCGAAAACCACCTGGTAGATAGTCTCACTACTCATGATCCCATTATCAAAAGGGGTGAATCACTGCACAAGGTTTCTTTCGAATGCAGTCCAATTGCAGTCTTTTTGTCTGTAGAACTGGACTTATAAAACACTAGTCAGATCTACCAGTTTAATGTCTTCCTTCTGAACCATACAACTTACAATATTTGCCATAGTCAAGATATACACATGCAATGGTTTGAATCAATTCCATCAAACTCCCTGGTTGAACTTGACATCCTGTGTTTCATTCTGATGAGCAGTTGGACCCACTATAGCAATACAAGGATGCCATCTCATTTCTACCTTTGCAAAAGGAAAATACAATCCAGATCGTTTATCTCTAATGGCAAGAGACTTTAACAACTGGAACATGCAGACCTTGCTGATAGTATTGAAGAGGCTCAATGGCACTTATCAGTTTGGCTCAATGTATACCTGCACCTCATAGCACATGTATACATGACCTTATGTTATGTAATACTCTGCTTCTATATAATAGGCAGCCTTAATGGTGCCACTAATATAACACTTTTCTCTTCCAACTCTTGTGAGACCACCAAGCAACTATCCAGGTAAGCAGTAGTATTCCATTCTGCCATTTATATGCCTGCTATAGCAGCAAGGAATCAATGGGAACAGCACTACAGTGTCAGTGGCTTATTGTTTCGCTGTTCTGCCTCCCTGCTGTGTCGTTTGCATACTGTTTAGAGGCTATGCTTGCTCATTTCATTCTGTTTTTTACTGCCTTTGTTCCAGTAATCCCATTTTTAGTGTTCCAACTGTGTTCCAACAATGTTTTGTTCAATCATATTGCTTCTTCCTCATTGCATTTTCATTTTATTCTGCTCCATCTCCATTTGTTCAGTCACTGTCAAACTGTTCAAAGATTTTTCAAATGGACATACTGCCATTAGAAGAGATATTGAAAGTCAAAATGTTGAGAATTGATTCAGCTGTCTAATGGAATCTCTCAAACCTGATGGAACAAAGTCTCCTTATTGTGTAGAAAATACAAAAAGGCTCTCAAAGGGCTTTCTGTGAAGGCAACCTAAATGCGTACGGACTATGGCACCTTGACTCAAACTCAACTATAGAGAGGGGAATGTATAGGAATCCAACCAGAATAAGACTGGCTTATTTGGTTGCCATATTCAAGTATTTATACTACTGACAATATACCTGGATCTGTGTGGCTCTGGAATTGGTAGCATTGGTAGATTGACTCACTAGCATAGAAGATGACATTTCCAGTCAGTTTTTTACTCATTCATGTTGAATACCACTGGTCGCAGATAATTAGAAAGTGTGTTGAGGGCTGCCAGTGACTAGACAACAGTGAGGGTATCAAATACCCTCCAGGATCTAGCTATACTCCACACAAAGTAGGAGTAATTGATATTAGAGAACAAGGACAAGGATGACAAGGGGTACTTACCATTGTCATTGCATCGTTGAGCCTTGGGTTTGCAGCAGATTATCAACTACATGACACTATCACATCATGTTCATCCTTGTCTCCTCCCTCTTCTTTCAGACATAAGGTCATTGTCATCACTGTCCTCATCCTCTGAATCCCCTTGTGTGGTCGTGTTGTCAATATCATTGCATCTTCTTTGTTATTGCTGTCATGCAAGTCATCAACTTGGAGGGGCATTAGCAACAATGTCACGTTGTCCAGCCATCTTCCTTGCATCCTCATCAACACATTGTCATTGTCGTCAAAATATGCTGCTGTCATCTTGAGTTGTCATTGTCATAGCATTGTTGCATTGTCGCACTGGGTTATTGAGTTAGGGAGGAGGGTGAGGAGGGTGAGGATAAGGACATACTAGCTAATTTCATACAGTCATCCCTTGAGAAATGTGGCCTACTTCTCGAGACCCCATGATTCATGATGCATTCAGTGTGTTGGCATGGTGTGAGGGGAAGGATTGCACAGAGAGTCAGTGCAGTACCACAGAAGATCAAGGAAGTTGCAAGAGTGCTCCAAAGGTTTGTGGCAGATCACCAGATGCATCAGTGCAAAAAGCTAGTATCAAGCACATCAGTTATGGC
Organism: Leccinum incarnatum; assembly: GCA_038091095.1. Taxonomy (NCBI): domain Eukaryota; kingdom Fungi; phylum Basidiomycota; class Agaricomycetes; order Boletales; family Boletaceae; genus Leccinum; species Leccinum incarnatum. The sequence continues at coordinate 7,622 of JBBPNG010000907.1, forward strand.
TTTGCCAACACAGGCTATCATTCAACCTACTTTGGTCTCCTCACTCTGAACGTGTGCATCACCACCTACAATGTTGAATGTTTCACTCATGCAACTAGAACCACTGGAACAGTTCTTGTTTGTGTGTCTTCACAGATGAATCAAGTACTTTTGAGGCAAGCTCGAGTATTTGATGGCATCAAAAAAGGGTGGTGGTCAGTCGTGTTTCAAGAAATGGCAAGGGTAATAACACTGTGAGGGTGATGACTTGACCAAGTGGCACACTGAGAGCTTGGAGCATCATGAGGTCACCAGAGTGGGACTTTAATAGCCCCCTCATACCTCTCATACCCTTGAAGGGTAATTTTTTTTTGAGAACTATATCCCTACCCATACCCTTGCCCTGACCCCTGGGGGTTACCCATACCCCTGCTCTAGCCTAGCCTCTACAGTTCCTATTCAGTGGTTAACCCACTCCACAAGCTTTCTGTGCTTATCATTACAAACCATACCAAAGTTTTCAACTTACTACTTCTGCGCATCCAGCAAAGATTCTCCTACACTAAGGTCCTGGATACACCACAAACAGTGCGAGCGATCATTCCCAGTAAAACAAGGCCTTGAAGGTACATTTTTGTAACGAAACATTTAAGTACTATATTTATAATCTAGGTTGACCTTCCAAGTCACTGAGGGTCCATTCATATTAAAGCGCATCAGCCAAAGCAGCCAGAAAAATGATTTAAGGTCATGGCAAAACATGTAAGACACTTGGCCATCTCTACCCTCTTGCATCAAGAGCTCAGCAGCCATGAATGCAAAAGTACCCTGAGCAGCAGGTGAAATAGACAAATATCACTATCCCAACCTAAGTAAGTATGCTCACCATAATTGCATCCTAGCTCAACTTGCTTGGTCTTCTTGAGTATAACCTCATTCTCCAAGCATGCCAGCCCGCTTGTGATAGAGCACATCTTTGTCTTTGGGCCTATCTGATAGGTCACTTCAATGCTCTGATGATGAACATACAGCATTATGACATCAGCAACACCAATATCATGTTTCTGGTTAAAGATGCCTCTCTTGAGGTTGTGATTCCAGATTAGCCAAGAGATCAAGAAGCATGTCCTAAATGTCCTAAATGTTAGAAGACTGGGACTATGCAGCCAATCTCCAGTGAAAGCCTATACATTGTAATTTTTCAGGGCACTTTTCCCTATATAACGACTGCATTTCTGTCACAGGAGGCAAAAACATTGGCTACAGTTTATCACGACTCAGAATGTTTTTTCTTATTTCTTCACCCTTGCTTTCATTGACAAAACAAATGCCAAACAATCCTGGAGTGAGCCTAAAGAAATCATCAGCATAACAACACACCTTCCAATAGATGAATAAGGAAGATGTTGAGAAACATGCTCCTCATATCTGGGCTACTTCTGGCTGCCACAATCTTGGATGTCTATATGTTTTCTGCTCAAAACATCAACCTGCTTCTGTATCGGAACACTGTAGCCATCCTGATGCATCACTCACATTCGCTTGTGTCCATTCAATCATGCAGTCAGAATGATTCAACTAATTTATCATTCGTGCTGCAGACATTCAAGTTGGTACATTATGGTGTGATGCCTGTTGAGCTCATTTTGTCTTCTTTTCTATAGAAAACCAGTAGTCAGTAATCCAAACGAAGCACCACAAGCACCACCACCCACTTGGTTGACCTGCTGTTTCCATTGCCAAAGGTGGACCATTTCTTGGATTTGCCAATACCATTTGCAACTTCATTGTGGGTTGACATGATCATTTTGTGGAACCATTCTAGACTGCAAGAGGAGCTGCCTTGATAGACAAGTCACCTTGATCAGTAGATACAGACAGTTGAGGTACAGCATGAGTGAGAGAGGCACCACAAGTGAAGACATAGATGGGGAATCATGATGAGCAGCTTTTAACACATCCAATGCCCCTGCTCACTTGGTGTATATATACTGATATGATAACAGTTTCTAGGATTGATAGTGTTCTAAAGATCAAGACCAGTCCTGGGAATTTTCAAATATGAAAAAACTGGACCAAGACCACAAAACACTGATTGTTCAGTCCTTGTCAGTTTTTTGCCAGTTTGGTTATGATTATTAACTGGTTGTTAGAGGTCAGAAACATACTACCGATTCCTGGCTTCCAACAAATTTTTTTTTTCATCTAAATTGGGTCAAGGGTCGTTGAGATATGATTGATTGAGTATATCTACTTGAAAAACCTATTTCTGAGAATAGAATAGTGTGGGATCTGTGCTTAAGGATGGCTGTACTGAAGGTAGCCAAGTCATTAGGAAACTGCATGGATAAACCCATGGGTGTCTGTGAGCCAACCCATACCCATACCCATGAAAACACATACCTATACCCATGGGTACAAATCCATGCATGGGTACCATGGGTATGGGTAAACCCAAGGATTACCCATGGTACTTTGATACCTGGTTAAGACACTAACCAAGCTTGTCCAGGCACAATAACCCCAACTAACAAAGCAGGGATCCTAACCAGACACTAACAAAGCATTTTTGAGGTGCCCTGTTAGAACTAGAACTAACAAGGCAGGAAGGAATCCTAACCAAGCACTAACCAAGCACTAACCAGACATTGACCAAGAATATGGTTTGCAAATTTGTACCATGGAAGTTATGCGCTTAGGGCTGGCTGTATCAGAGGTAGTGTTGATGAATACCCTTTGTGGGAATTGGTGCAGAACCGACCGACATATAACCATTTTAGTGTCAGATCTCATTTTCGAAGAATTTGTGATTAATCATTTGGGCTGATTGCATCTATTGGAGTCCGATCCGTGTTTCGATGCAACTAGGTAATATGTGGGGGGATTGGATAGCTTCCATCCATCACACCACTGAGATATAGCCATTTTTGTGATTTAAGGTGATAAAACATAGATTAGCTTATGGAAAGCCAATAAGCAGTGGGAAAAATCAGAACAAATCAGGGATAATGTAATTCAGTCATGGAAACCTTTTCTTAGTCTGGGTTAAGCACAAAAAAATTGTTATTCAAAGCTAGGAGGTTTAACAATGTTGTCAGTCCGAGTTAGAAGACAAAACATTATTTAGTCTGGGTTAGGAAGGAGGCAAAGATTGGTTTAACAGTCCTGGTTAGGATCCAACATAATGTTAGACTGGGTTAGTCAACCTGTCAACCTGTAACACTCAGACTCTGTCACTTTCTGTCACTCTGTTGAGGAAATGCTGATTTGCTGATGCCAGGTACCCTTACCCATGGGTATGGCTGTATGGGTATGGGTAATGCATGGGTTAGGAAGATGGCAACCCATATCCATACCCATGGTACCTATGTATACCCATGACCCATGGTGGGTTACCCATACCCATGCAGTTCCCTACTAGTATGTAGTTTGATATATTTTGCATGACAGGAAGGTGCTACATGAGCTTGCTAGAACTTGAACTTTACACTTTACTAGTTTCGACAATGATGTCAATCTGTCTGCGTTCTGGACATCTCACTTTCACTCTCCCTCTCCTGCACATGCACTAGTATTGATGCTGCCTCAGCAGGATTCACTGTGGTTTGAAGGAACAAATATCGCCTCAGAGCATCCAAACAACATAGATATGGCAGGCACAAGGGTAAACAACCCTCACAATCTTGAGGACCTGCCATCTGGCTGAGGGATAACATTTTGGTTGCCTGGTGCAGCCAGCTTCTCCTCAACAATCCCATGTTTTATGTACATGTACTCAGCCATGACAGGATGTCTTTTCCAGTTTGTATAGAAAAACTGGAGCTTCCTCCTCTCACCTAGAACCCTGCCCATCATTGTAACATTATTTATACTTTAGCTTATTGTGACAAATCACCCTATGGTGGGTTCCTGACCACTTTTTGGTCTGGAAATCAAAAGCAGGAAGGACCAGAACAATCAGGACTGGTCTTTATTGGTTTAGTTCAGTTAAAAATCAGGTTTTCATTGGTCTGCGAATAGTGTTTTAAAGCCTGGTTCGGTCCAGTTATTTGCCTTATTTGGGCATAACCGAAACCTTAACTGGTTATGGAAATTCCTAATTTGGACAAAATATAGACTGAAATGATAAAAACCAGGTTTGATCAGTTTTCCTCGGTTTGGTAGCTGCTTATGACCAGTTCTGTAGTGGCTGAATGTTCATACACACTCATAGCTTTCTATCCATAATTTGTTTACATTAATCGGTTCACAGCATCTCGAGATATTGCCATTTTAAGATTTTCTCAAATATGTACTTGCAGTAGCCAGAATATTCAATCTCAGACTCGTTAGGAAGTGGTTCCCACGCTTAGTAGTGGCTGTACCAGATGTAGTAGACACCCCTATTGACCGTTTCACCAAGTTTTGAGGCCAATCGGTAGTGATGCACCTGAGATATAAGCAATCTCGACCTCCATCTTGATAAATTCTAAATATATTGATATCAAAGTCATTTAAATCTTGATGGAAAAATACGCAAAAAATATGGATAAATCAAGGAAATGTAGGGGATATAGGGGTATAAATAGCACAGCCACCATAACCAGTTTTTGTCCAGTTTTGAAATTTTCAAGATTTCTTGTAACCCTAACTGCACCTATCTGGAATTAGGCATAACCAAACCTCTTTAAGTGGTTACAAGTGGTCAGGGTTTAAATTATGGGGAGTTGCTAGGTTTTTTATCAGTTATGTGACTGGACTTTAAAACACTATCTGTGAAGCACCATTAGCTCTAGAATCGTGGCTGAGTCCATCATACCAGTAATGGTGAAAAGAGGTGGTGTTGCACACCATCACATCTTTCTTGTCCATTGTTGCTGTCATTGTCATTGTCATTGTCTGCCCAAGTGGAGTGGGAAGAATGACATTGGATGCACCCACAGTCCATAGGGCTCCCATTATTTCTCCAGTTGTACAAGAACACACAGGTTGAGCGTTGGGTGTCGTTCGTGTGCCTAAAGACTTTTGAAAATTTCTTGCCACCGGTGGGAAAGTGAGGCCCAGGATAGGGATGGATGAGCTCTATTCAATCCTCGAGAATGAATGGTTAACTTTCCGCTGGCTGGAATAGACAATGTGAACTGTAATATATTGGTAGATGTCTTTTCTTTTTATCGTGCATTCAGATGATGTGCCAACTCAATGGTGTGGTAGGTGGACACCCATGTGCTGTCTGGTAGTGCTCTATCTGATCCACTCCTCTTTGGAAGTCAATCTTTCAAGGCAGGAGTTGTAGAAAGAGATAATAGTTGAAGACATGTGATTTTCTGCAGAGGGTTGGCAGTCAATATGCACACATCATCCCCTATTAGAATTTTTTTTTACAAACACCCTAAAATATCAATAAAAAGACACACTTATGGACCTAATCAAGCTTATTTAAAATTCTGATCCTTCAATATTGTGGATAGAATGAGATTAGGATGTGGTATTATCATGAACATGTTTTGTATGGTTGGACTGTTGGTGCCTCGTCATATGTTGATATTCATCTAATTGGGGCTACACTGTAGGTTCAGCCATAGTTAGCATATTTGTCAATGCTGTTTCCATCACATCACCTTCTCTTCGAGCGAGAACATACGGCAGTGCATCAACAAACCAGCTTTTTTCCTACAGACTCCACAGACGACTACAGACGACTACAGGACAGATGTATGTATTGATTGATGTAGAAGTAGTGTTACGGCTGGCCCAGGTAGGGTCGGCAGTAGACTTGAATACGAAGGCTAAGACGAAGGATAGGCCGAGCAGACTTAACGTCTGGCGAAGCCGGAGGGTCGAGGGTTCTTTCGAGGAGGAACTCACGAAGAGTCACGTCACTCGAAGACTAAGACTAAGGACACACCCTGGAAGGGCAGAGGACTAAGGACGAAGGCGCTGTGAGGCTGAGGAACTCGGTGGGATTTCAAGTAGCTCTAGCTTAAGGGAATACAAATGAAGAGGGAAGTCCTTAAGTACTACGAGATGGAAGGCGATAGAATCGCAAGGAATGGAGGAGTCATCCGCAGTGAGGAATGAGTCAGAAACTGCGTAATGCTGTTCGTACAGTAAGCGAAGAATGATGAATGATGTCATCATGAGTCAGAGGAAGAATCATAGAGATAGGAACGTATCGGATCAGCGATAGGAAAGAGTCGGGATGGGATCGGCGAAAGGCGGACCATCAGTGATGTGAATGATGCGAAATCACCCGAGGTCTATGATACATTGTGAATAAAAGGTAAAGACGATAAGCGAAGGAAAACGAGAGGGAAAAGAGATACATAGAGAGCCTTGGAGACAATCGTAACAAGTAGTAGTTGTGTCACATATACTATGTTAGCTTTGATGATAATAAAATGATGTAATTTTTGATGAAGTGATGTTCAAATAATAGAAGCATTTCAGAAGGATAATCTATACTTCTACAGACACCTCCAGACATCTCCAGACTATCTCCAAACCTCTACAGAGACCATCTCCAGACCACCATCCACAGACCAGAGGAGCTGTTGAGGCTGGATAGACCTAGAGAGGTCTGTGCAGCTAACCTCAATTTTGCTGATACTATCAACATGATAGAATGTACCAATAGCCGTGATAGCTGTGATACATCATGATAACAATGCATATTGTACATAATCAGTCCAAACACACTAATATAAGTTCATTCCCTACACAATAGTTCACTATGCCTTGCAGTGAAAGGGACAGGATTAGGAAAACAGATAGAAAGGGATTGACAACACGTTGTCAATGTCTGGTTCCTTTGGGGTGGCAGTAGTTGAGGAATTGGGAAATGGTTCCACCAGACCGTGCTGCCTCAAGTTGGCCAAAATTAATCCAACATCAACCTTGAGATGGACCAACTGTATGTTGAAACAATCACTATTCTGATTGTTTAGTCATACGTCTAGAACTTACTTCTAGACTATTCTTTCATTTTCTATGATGACTCATACTATATTACTTTGCTTACTGATCAGCTTACTGATCATGACTCATTATGACATC
>JBBPNG010000908.1:0-14634 GCA_038091095.1 Leccinum incarnatum
GCACCTTTGGGGGTATAGACAGGATATCCCGATCAAGCATCCAAGGATGTGGATTAACAATTCTTACATCTAACTGATTGTGAACAAGGATAATCAATGGAATGAAAACACATATGTCTATCACCGCAACATGTTACAATCGCTGTTGACTACGAAGGACTTAGAGACATGGATGTATCTTTTTCTTTCAATGTTTTACCTTTCTCCATTTATCTTGTAAACAATACTCACTTCCTTCTCGACCGAGCCATAGATTAACGACTCTCTCGGCCGATCCATTATCTCTTATCTCTTCCCTCTATCTCTTATCTTCTTATCGCCGCTTTTCCTTATCTCGATGCCCTGATATGGTTTCCTCTCTTTCACTGCTACTTACACCACTTGGTCCGTGCATCTTTGTACTCACTATAAATACCCAGTAGCACGATGGTGTCCCTTAGCTAGTTCTACGCAATCAAGCGTTATCTATCTCTTCCTCCACTTGACCGTCTGCAAGTGAGATCCCTTTAATCCTTTACTAGACTTGATTGGTCTCTTCGTGAGTACCTTGTCTAAGTATTAAGGTAGTTGTTACCGCTTCGCGTAACACAACACATTCTCATGATTAAAAATCAATTCATTTATTGAAAAGAAAAACGAACCTCTACAGGTCCAGGCACGAACGTGCTGCCATCTTGAAGTAAACATAGTCATCATAGTAAGCCTTGACTAATTGACTTGAACCTACAAAGTGATTGATGTCTTGAAACCACATTAAAGGTACTAGATTGTACTGGGTATGATCATTGACTCACATTACATGATAGATACCAGCGTAACGGACCTGTGCAAGTCAGAGATGAGGCCTGAGGCACTGTGAGTGATGTCTCAGAAGATTTTACATACTATAAAATACAACATGGTTACCCATGTCCAGGACTTGTTCTGCAGTGTCATCAGTGAATGGATGATTGCTTTGTAATATATATTGCCTGACCCAAATATGATCAACCTATGAATAGATTAAGTGAATAAACAGGAAGGGAGGAGACACCATGTATACCTCGTTGGGAAACATGAGGACTGTTGACAAAACAGTCCTAAAGTTCAGTGCTATATATATAAGGTGTGCATTTGCTCACTATAATCATAGATGATGGCGACCACTGATGCAACTGCATGGCAGCAATGATGTTATATTAATCATTAATAATATGGATCGAAAAGAGCCATACCGGATACCTCATTATTGAAGAGCTGTACCTGAACGGCCGACTGCAGGTCAGATGACATGGCGTGAAAGCGAACGGCTGTCTGGATATTTGTGAAAGCGAAAGACGACGAGGATGAAAGGATTAGATCGAGTCACCTGGCAGGATGTGCCGCTTTTATAACCACCCAAAGCGTGGGTCGATAATGCATCTAATTTTCCGACACAGCGCAAAGATGCAGTAAATACCACCGTCAAGAACTTGATACTCACAGTCCGAGACAAATACCAAGGCAGCGCGCGATGATCTGACATCGGTCTCCGTTTCCCACAGGTATGGTGGTGACTCCCTAAAAGTAAAATCGCAGCGCGGGGGAGCGTCGGATCGAAGCAATTACTACGGCTGGGCCTGCTTTCTCAAACCAAAGCAATGTTCTGAAATGAGGTCGTCGCGTCTGTCGACAGAAACGACTAGATACACATATCGCGACACACCCAGGACGAAGCGATTGATGCGATGCGCCAGCCATCGAAGGTGATGAAAAAGAACTGATACTAGTAGCACTGCCTTCAATCTTCGGAAGATGAGCTTGGCGAGTAGTATCAGTTCAATATCGACGATGTTTGATGTGCTGTTGATCAAGACAGGAGGTTTTTCATGGTGGGTGATGCGGGCTGTTCTTGCCAGTGGTGATTTGGCGGATCGCGCCCCAGGAATTTCTGCCTTGATTGTGGCATGGAATGCGATGAAAAGGGAGTCAGAAGAACCGTTGTAACGGTTGATGAACAAGGCACCAAGAAGCGGAAGCCTGATATATATCATGCATCTACCTGCTGGAGTTCCTATGGATGGTTGCTAACGCACTTTCAAACGAGCTGCAACTTGGGTTCCAAGCGGTTCTATTTGGGCGCTGAGTGCCCCGATGGCACGAGCGAGAGTGACGCGCGGGGATCAAGATCGTTGGCAAGGTTGCAATCTTGACTTTTGCACGAGAAGCACTCAATCGCTTACAGCCTCACGCGCACCGTGTCCTGGATTCATATGGGCACATCGACATTGCATTTTCTCGTGCGGGGTTTGTAGAGGAGTGGACGGGCTGGGTCGACGTCGGCGAAGCGGACCCAGAACCTGAAGCAGGTGGTAAAGGCAAAGGCCGTGCGTGATAATTGGGACGACGATGACGAGCCAGAGAAAGATGTAGGGGGCAGAGGAGAGCAATGGGAATAGAAAGGTGAGTTTGACCAGAAACGACGATACCACTCCGGGTCCACCCGGTTCGTCGAGAACGGGAGAACGGGAAGCCGAAGCACGAGAGGGAGAGGAAGACAGCATCAAGATTTGGGAAAAGGCGTGAGTCACCCTCGTCCTGTTTTCGACCCGCCGTGCGTTTCGTGCTGATATTCCAGTTCGCTTAGTATTTTCGTCGGACGGGTTCGTGCGCGACGTCATTTCCCTGGCTTACTTGTCCCCACACGCGAATGCATGGGCTCGCGCTGGTGATCCGACTCAGTTACAAGAGAGGTCCGACGTCCGAGCTCATCGTTGTCCCTGCGAGCACGCGCCAAGCCTGCGCCACCTGCTGCACTCCAACCGACGCTGCATATCCTGAAACAACCCGTCTCCGAATGCCAGCGGCAACAACACGAGAACACCATCATATCGGCCTCGTTGTCTTCGTCCTCACAAGGGTATCCCGCGGGCTCTAGTTTCGGCTCTGGAGTGACGACCCCGGGCCCGAGGGCCACGCTGGCAGAGCGCGAAGTTCAGTATCAAGAAGTGCGAAGTTGCAAGCGGGAATACGAGTTCTGTGTCGATGTCGAGAACGAGCTCTACTTCGAGCGGGGTTGTGGTCGTACGCCACTTGCATCGGAGACGGATATGATGGATCCGGGAAGTGGGCAGGATAAGGGGAAGGGGTTTGGGCCAAAAAGAAGTTCATAGTAATGTACGGGGAAATGAGTCTTCCTGCCACACGTGACCTGATCTCACACCTTTTGCGCGTGTGCCACTGTCAGACACCGGAAAAAAAAAAAAAAGTTCTCCAGTTTCAGCGATGGCTAGCGTCGCCGTTCTCCCCGCCCTTCCGCAAAAATGGGCCGCACCCGACTCGCCGGCTGCTCAGACCCTCGCTCGTAAGTCGCATCGCAAGAAACTCTCCTACCCTGCTACTCACGCCGGGACGACCGTACGCCAGCTCTCGTTCAGCGCAAACTCATTCCTGCTGGATCCGCATACCTTGCGCACGTGCGTCGCGCACTACACAACCTCTCCTTCGATGCATATGACAAGCTGGTCGAGCAAGACCGCTTGCGAATCGAAGCGCTCCGTGGGGACGGACTGAACGGCGAGGACGATCTCGGTGTTGGAGATGAAAAAGAGTCACCGGAGCTGTTGTTGCTCGATGCTAAAGAGTGGAAGGTCCGTTTCCATCCCTGCCTTTTTTCTTTCTTCTTGGGCTTGTCGGCCATGAATTTTCTTTCGCCGTCTTCGACCTTGTTGCTCTGTATCTCGGTTTTTCAGATCGATGCTGACAGCGTGCGTTTATAGAAACAAGATCACTACCAGGTTCTTGGGCTCTCTCGACCGCGTTACAACGCCACGCCCGAACAAATCAAAATTGCCCGTACGCATTTGCACACCCCTCGCCCCGCTTGATCCTGATCTGTATCATCTCCCTCCACTCTCTCTCCATTGGTATGCACCGATTTGGACATCGTCCCTGTTCACCATAGATCGCAAAAAGGTGCTCAAACACCACCCCGATAAGAAGGCCGGTCTGTCCCACACGACCAACGATGACGCCTTCTTCAAATGTATTTCAAAAGCCCACGACGTGCTCTCAAACCCTGAGCGACGTCGACAATTTGACTCGGTCGATCCCCATTACCTCGCACTCGAAGAGGATGCACCGACCGCTGCAGACTTCAAGGGCAAAGCCAATGACGTCGACTTCTTTTTCAAGTCGTGGACCCCGATTTTCGAGATGGAATCACGGTTTAGCAAGAAGACGCCAGTACCGCTGTTGGGATCGTATGATGATCCCAAGGACAAGGTGGAAGCGTTTTACGACTTTTGGTACAACTTTGATAGTTGGCGGTCGTTTGAATACTTGGACAAGGAGGTCAACGAAGGAAGCGATAGGTTGGTCGTAATCCTTTCCTTTCCTTTTTTTTCTTTCTTTCTTGCGTGTGAGGCGGAGGTTGACAGACGGCGTTGGGATACAGCCGTGACGATAAGCGGTACACGGAGAAGAAGAACAAATCTGAGCGCGCCCGACGGAAGAAGGAAGATACGGCCCGGTTGCGCAGCCTCGTCGATCTCACGCTGAGTTTGGATCCCCGCATCAAGAGGATCAAACAGGAGGAAAAGGAGGCGCGGGAGGCGAAAAAGAAGACCAAGGGAGGGAACTCCGCAGCGGATGCCCAAGCCAAGGTAGAGGAGGAAAAACGAAAAGCAGAGGAAGCGAAGAGAAAGGAGGAGGAAGAAAAGGTAGCGCGTGCGGAGGCCAAGAAGGCCAAAGCAGCCGCAGCAAATGCGGCCAAGAAAGCGAGAAGACAGCAGCGCGCGACTGACACAGAGGTGTCGTGAAAACGAGCTGGCAACGTAATCACCACCCACACGACGCATGGCTTCCCCCCCGTACTACCCATAATAACCATGGGGCTTGAACGTGTTGTTGGTACTTGTTTTGTGAGAATACTGTTGATCAGTGCGTGCAGGGTATATATTTGACAGGGATGCTGCCAGCCTCGTGTCTGTCGGACCGACGCTGTCTAAGTAAGTTGAGAGATGTTTCTATATCAACGAAATGCCTATTTAGCATCGACCAATGGCGGTATAGCCTTGATCTGAGTGAGGTGTCACGCAGGCGAAAACGTTTCTGAAAGGAAGGAAGATCGCGATTTGGCGACGGCGAGGCAGGGGAGGTGGAACGGCAGATCTTGGAGTGACGTTCTCTGTTCAGGTTCAGGTTGGGATTTAGCAGTCCTATTTTTGTTTAGCGAAGAGGAGGGACAAAGTACCCCATGTGTGACATGACACCCATCCTTTGGCACAAATCACTCAATCATTATCCTGTCACACTCCGCTGTCACTGTCACTGTCACATCTGTCACAATTGTCACATCCTTGTATCTGATTTGTACTTATTTGTTTGCTGTGGCTGAGAATCCACAAATGCAGTACTACGATTAAAGGCGAGCTCGGTCGTCAACGATCGTCAACAGCCGTCCTTTTCTTTGCATGCTGTTTAAATACCCTCTCTCCTCAGGATCGATGGTCTGTAGCTCATAGCTCGTACGCTCGACGTCGCGGGCGGTGTTGAACCACCATTCCGTCCGGGCGTGCTACTACACAACTATGGTACGTCCTCCTCTTCTCATTACCTTCCTACCCACACCCACACCCTCTCAGGTTCTCGTCAACGATAAGAAGTATGCGTGGTACGTCCTCATAGCCATAAACACCAACCCTCCCCATCTCATCGATCCTCCGCAGTGAAACTTGCATAAAGGGTCATCGGTCCTCGGCCTGTAAACACACCGATCGTCCCTTGTTCGAAATTAAGAAAAAGGGTCGTCCCGTCACGCAGTGCGAACACTGCAGAGAACTCCGTAAAACAAAACAAGTGCATGTCAAATGTCTGTGTGGCGTACAAGAAGCATCCTCCAACACACTCTTGGACCCCTCCTCCCATTCAAAAAAGGGTGCGTATCCATCCGTCTCCGTCCGATGATTTCCCTCACCTTTTTTTCCCCCTCAGTAGTGACCAAATTGCCGGCTAATGCTGCGTTTCCGCACGGTCTACCTGATGACCTGGAAGCAATCGCTATATTGCCCGCAGTGTCTGACGGATCAATTGATTCCGACCATAGCGGTAGGCTCGACGCACCATTTTTCAACCACCCCCACCTACAGTATTGACTTTTCACAAGGTGAAACCTCTCCTAGCGGCTGTAGATGTTCCAAAGGTGAACAGTGCGACTGTTGTACGCTCCGCAAACCTGCTGGCCGTCGTCGCCCCTCTGTCCACCACCAAGATGTAGTCAAACCAGAGCGACACCATCATCCCCATCATCATAATCACCACGTAGAATCATCTCGTGGTGACACGGATCCTCCCCCTCCCCTTTCTTCCCATGTCCTCGCTCGCATCGCAGAGCTTCGCCCCGTCCTCCCTCGTCCACCTCGCAATGATGGTCCACTCCATGATCCTTCTTCTAGCATACCTCACAGCCACAGTAACCGCCACCACACGCACGAAAACATGTACTTCAGCCCATACGGCCGAGCCTATGACCACGTCCATACGCCAGATCACTTTGAAACCAAGCCAGCCTCGAGGACAGGGGACGCACGTGCGTCACCAGTACGTCATCAGTCACCTTTCCAACAGAATGTGCTTTCAGGCACACCGTCTGGGTTTGATGCATGGCAGGCTGCGCCGGGTGTCTTTCCTTCCACATGCACATGTGGCGACTCCTGTCGGTGTCCGGGGTGCAGCCAGCACAACAACACGCCGATTTCACCGGGTGGCGCTTACGCTACATGTACAAACCCCGCATCATGCTCCTTTTGTCTCGACTGCACAATTCTTTCTTTACCACCTAGTTCCGCGCCACCGAGCAGTGACTCTGCCTCGGACTCCCAAACACGGGAATTCGAAGAGTGGCTGAGACAGATTGCTGTATCGCCCAGCGCGGCCGCGGCGGATGCAGTGGGAACGACGACCAGTTTTAGCCAATATGAACTTTCAATGAATTCGATGGCTACATTCCCCAATGACGCAGATTCCAATCCCAATTCAGGTCCCAATCCCCATCACAGTCACACGCGTTCTTCCCAGCATCCGTCTTCGGCGGATGGACGCTATCACAGCCGGAGCGGTCACCCGAGCGGCACGTGTTCCTGTCCGGCGCAGTGCTGTGGAAATAGCCAAGAATGTGAATGTGATCCACGATGCAGTGGCGGGTCTGGGTCTGCTTCTGGAACACGAACGATGTATGCTGTTTCGGGGGAACGCAAAACGTACTGCAACCCGCTCAAACCCCCGGACCCATCCTCCTCGGGCTCAAACGGTAGACGCACTGGATCATTCCGTGTACCGGATTACATGGCGATGACGACCGTTCGAGATGGGTTGACAGCAAGCGTTGCGAACCGGTCAAGTCCAGGAGCAGGGACAGGTACATCGGCAGCATCAATGTACCCGGAACTGCCAAACTATTTACCGGTTGGGGACGCGCCGAGCCGCTCGTCCTCGTCCTCGTCTTTATCAAGCCGGATGTCTGGCCGGTCCCCGATCAATACGGTGCGCTGGTCTTTACTAGACTTCTGTTTTGTCTGGTGCTTACTTTCACCTGCTTTAGAACACGTCCGGGGTATTCCATGGACATGGTGTATCGAGCGTGAGCTTGGGTTCTGGAAGCCGATCGCCTCAACCTCGCCCTTCAATTGCGACGGGAACAAGTGGAGGTGTGTTCGCGCAACCTCAGCCGATGCGTCCGCATGGTCCGCCGAGTGGGCAGTATGGAGCATATCCAGGGTTTAGCCCGATGCAGTTTCCACCTCAATAACGAAAAGTTTATAAGACTGGTTTACGACTGGTCTTGGTTTTTCTTTCGATTCTTTATTGTTATTGACTGCCAGGATCTCGTTCGAAGATGGTGCCTTCTTTTTTTCTCGACTTCTTTTTGTTCATACTTAATATCGAGCGACTAGGATGTGCTCGTCTCGCTCGTAGCCTATTTTGTCCACGTTGATGATAGACGTCTTTTCCTGTATGATGTAGTATGTTTGGGAGATAAAAATAGTGCACGATTGATGTTGTGGCGCCGCGTGATGTCATCGATCTCTATTTCAAGTTGTGGTGCCACTGACACCTGTCGGGATGAGAATGACGTCATTCATGTTCTTGTCGTTATCTAGCCAGAAAAGGAAGGTGTTCCACACTCCGACGGACTCGTCCATCTTCCCTCCGCCCCGTCACGACATTTTCTCGACTCGATAGACCCTGATGGGGTGCGAATGTCCGTTGCGAAGTGAAGACCTATCGCCGCGAATGGACGTCACCACCTGCACTTATCTGGTGTTCTCGGAACGCCGTAGTGCTTCTTTCTTTTTTTCAATTCTGCGAGTATCTCCATGCCTCAAGTTTTCTGGAAGCCTTCATATAAACATGTACACATAAACATAAACACAGGGGGATGTCAACGAGGTCGCTATTAAGCACCGATCAAAATGGGCGCGCACTAGGACCAAGCAGTTCGTTTTCGAACTTTCTCTCTCTGATTCTTCAACCTGCAGTTGCCCGAACAAATAAGGTTCGATATCAGGCACATGGAGCCGGTGACCTACCTATTGGTCTATTATGATGTTTATGTGTTCAGCCAACCTGACGTTATGCATTGCATGATGGCAGGAGCCTCTCCGAGTCTCTACGGCGACCGAGATCACGGGCTGATATGTAAGTATCTGTTACACACCACGGACTCTTAGTTCAAATATACGCCACGTTCGTTACTGGAGCCTTGCAAGCAGCACTTGAAACAGATTTGAACCCGCCGCACGTCAAAAAGAATGTGGATTGGCTGGTTACCATAACAGGATCATTCCTCGAGTCTCGTTTCGTCGCGTCATATCCATATCGTATCTGGACTCAATCGATGTGTTCATGGACCGATAAGCCGCCGTGCAACGAAGCGCGCATGACGTATACAAGCGCTAATCCTAGCCTAAAAACAGAAGCTATACATCGCAGAAGAAATTCTCCCGAGCCTGCCAGCGCTCAGACATAGTTTGTGCGCCTCGGAGGTCTGAGACATGATCTCAGGTTAGAAGACACGTGCAAGCCTCTTCTTTGGGTGCTTCGACTCCGATGGCCGATACCACAGTGTCCGCTCTCTCGCACCCGTGATCTCCGCTGATCAATGGAGCCCATTCTTCGGGTGGCCCCTTCAGGAGGTCCCGCCTAGGCCCGGCCTACGAGTTGGTTTTGCAAAATGGAGTCGTCGAAAACCGGGGCGGTTGCCGGGCGCGCATGTGCGTTGTATCTAAAACGGCTGTGTACAGAGGTTTGGAGCCTGGACCTCATCACAGGACAAATTGGCGGTCCAGAACCGTAACGCCCTCCTCCTCCTGAGCGTGTCGAGCAAGTTCCAGCCCGTTCCAGCAAGATGAATCCGCCGACCGGGCGCGTACGGAGAGAGCGTCGTGTGCAATCGTGCGTAATCGACCGAGGAGTGAGGAAGGGGCCGTCTTGTGCACCTTTTGTTTTTGTTTTCTTCACTGATCTGAGGCCTCGTTGTCCTGACTAAAAATTTACTCCAATTTGGCCCCCGACTCATGCTTCGACGAAGGCCAGCTCGCCGAAAGGTAGATCGACTGTCGGCCTGGGATGGAAACGAATTTTTCGTGGCTTGTTCGTGACTTTTCAAGGGTCTTTCATTCTTCCTTGTGAGTCGTATCGTTCGATTTGACTCGTTCATACCGCGAGGGTGCTGGATCTTTGCAGTGTGATACTATCAAGAGCTGCTTGCGCGGATGTGTGTTACCGATAAGTAGAACTTATTCGTAAATTTTGAGTCTTCACTGATACTGTTGAAGGGAATCCTGACAAGGTGTGACAACACTATATCTATTATATTATGCACCCGCGTGCTTTCCGTAAAAACACCAAGTCTTGCCATCCTTCCCCTGACGATCGATTAAGCAGAACAACTCCGACGCGAAACACCTCCTCTGACAGCCTCAAGCTGTATTTCCTCCCCACTCTCCTCGCCCGGATGGCTAATCACATCCGCGAATGCGATCCCAGAGATAGAGGTATCCCGTTCAGCAACGTTCCCAGCACGCGAGGGGATCCCAAAAGCACTATCGATCCCTTCCAACCGACCACGGCCGTCCTTGTCGAACAGCTCACGCATGCCGATCACAAATCGGGGGAACATGGAGTACATGATAACGGTGTAGAAGATTTGGATGATGAGATACCAGATAGAGCCCAATGGGTCACCAAAGTTTGTTATCACGCCGGGGATATTGATGAGCAAACTCCTGTGTCGTTCCAGAGCAAAAGTCGATTAGATGATTGCGAGCGCGCACGGACCACTAGTACATGATGAACGACGTACAAAAAGAGATAAGCAACACCCTCCTTGACAATCAAAGACATGTATCGGTTGGGCTCCCAACGCCCCGTCGCCTTGTACATCGCGATTGATTGCTTCGCTAACGGAACGAGAGCAAGCATCAATAATGAGGCATCAAAGAGAATGAAATAGGTGATCGTGAATTTCAGGTAAGCGCCGATTTCAGCTTGAGTAGCTTGAGCATACGCATCAGTGCAAAACGAGTAATTGAACACTTGGCTAGTTGCAACTAAATGAAAGACAGAAGGGGGTAAATTTCAGACGTGTATTCATTATTCCAAGTGAGTGGAGTCATACCTGTGGCATCGATGTATGGATTGTAAACGATAGCTGGCAAGACGAGTCGTGTTACTCGTGTAACTACATTAACCGTGTAGCAAAGCAGAAGGATAGTAAGGATGATTTTTGAGCGATTCCATATTGCATGAACACGCAGAACCATTAACACTGATCAAAGTCAACATATCATAATGAAAAAATACAATGACAGAGCCCATATAACTCACATGAGGCGGCCAAAGCGAATGCTGTAGCTGCCGATACACCCGAGTAATATAAATCATCACCTTTGGAGGTTTTGAGAGGATATCCTGATCAAGTATCCAAGGACGTGGATTAACAGTGCTTACATCTAACCGATTTTGAACAGGGATAATCAATGGAATGGAAACACGTACGTCTATCACCGCAACACATCCTCATGATTAAAAATTGATTCGTTTATTGAAAGGAAAAACCAACCTTTACAGGTCCAGGCACGAACGTGGTGCCAACTTGAAATAAACATAGTCATCATAGTGAGCCTTGACTAATTGTCTTGAACGTACAAAGTGATTGACATCTTGAAACCACATTAAAGGTATTGTACTGTGCATGATGATTGACTCACATTACATAAAAGATACCAGCGTAACGGACCTGCGCAGGTCAGAGATGAGGCACTGTGTGATGTCTCGGAAGATTTTACACACTATAAAATACAACATGGTTATCCATGTCCAGGGCTTGTTCTGCAGTGTCATCAGTGAATGGTTGATTGCTTTGCAATATTTGTTGCCTAACCCAAATATGATCAACCTATGAAGATATCGAGTGAATGACAGTAAGGGAGGAGACACCATGTATACCTCGCCGGGAAACATGAGGACTATTGACAAAACAGTCCTAAAGTTTAGTGTTATATATATATAATGCGTGTACTTGCTCACTATAATCATAGACGATGGCGGCCACTGTTGCAACTGCATGGCAGCAATTATTGTCATATTGATAATCAATGATATTGAAAAGAGCTTTACCGGATACCTCATTACTGAAGAGCTGTAGCTGACCGGTCGACTGCATGTCAGACGACAAGGCGTGAAAGTGAACGGAAGTGTCTAGATATTATTTGGGTCAATAGCGAAAGACGACGGGGATGAAAGGATTAAATCAAGTCACCTGGCAGGATGTGTAGCTTTTATATTACCACCCGAAAGCGTGGGTCGGGAATGCATTCAATTTCTCGACACACTGGCAGCGCAGTCTCAGATGCAGCAATGGTGGGAGAACTTTGTCACCCACAGTCCGCAATAAGCAGGCGCATGAGGATCATATCCCCGACTCCCACGAATAGTGGGGAGTACAAAAAACTATACATGAATGAGCTGAATGAGCTACTAGCGTCGTGGCATGTGGTCTCGTTGCTGAACTAGCTTTTAAATGCAGTAATTGATGTATCATTAAATTGTAGTACTCACGTGGCGGCGTGCCCAGGAATACAGTGATATATTGATCATCACAACTTGTCAGAGAGAGTCTGATTTCCCCTGAGGCTCGTGCGTCTGTGTGGTCTCGCGTCTGTATCTCCTTTTATATATATACGCTCCCGCGCCCCTTTCTTGTTTTGTCCCTAGCGACGTGTTGGTCTATACTAGTGACCAACGTGCCGGTTGTCGACTCGTGCCCGTCGTTTGCGCACCGCGGTCCCCGGTGAACATGTCACAACTACTGTGGGACGGGACCCGGGGACCGTGACTGTCCTGATACATCACTCGCGCTCACTGTGCACTCAGGCTGCTGCACACGACCCGAAAGCTACTACTAGTGATCACTGATATATCATATATCACCATTGTAAGTACATCCACTCTATGTTCGCAATAACCCACTGATACATCACCCGATAGTATATCGTCTAGTATGCCTATGCTTCCATACCCGCGACCAGGAATACGCTGATATATCCGAGTCACCTGGGCCACAAGGACCGTCCTGGGAATACACTAATATATCATCAACGCTCACCATGCGCTGCCGCACACACTCCCGGCGGTTGAACCCGTTGATATATCATCCCCGCACCCACTGCCGTACAGGCCAGGATCATCATGTAATACAATACTTGTGCTCATCCATGATGCATGAGGGATCAACTACAACGAGTAGTACATTACACCTTCGTGCCGATTTCGCTCGGGTGATACATCACAAAAGAAACAGAGAAAAAGACTCCACTGATATTAATTTATCCCCCGCTCGTCCTACTCGTTCCCATGTTCAGGACCCAATCACGCCATTGACGTTCATCCGTGCATTCTCGCGACTAGTATTCAGCACGTGCGTTGGTGTCGACAGTGTCGTCATGCGTGTCTGCAGCCACAAGGGCGCACAAGAGACGAAGCAGTGGGTTTAATGAGGTCGCTGCAGGTCGACAAGATGCGTCGAGTGAGTGTCAACTTGAACAATGTTGTCGGCGTTGGGGGACGAGCCGTTGTTGATGTCGACCAGGAGACGACAGTGCGATCGCGCGCGCCGTTTGTCACAGGCAGCCATGGAGGCGCGCGATTGAGGGGAAGTTGTTGGCGGCATCATTGGATGTGCCATTCTGGTGGTTCACTACTTGTTCGGCAGCTGTCTTGGCGAGCGAGAGGCAAGAGGTGAGGGAACGAGGGACACAGTTGAGCCTCGGAGGCGTCTGGATACACATTGGAGGTCCTGGGATGGCAACGAATTCGTCGTCGTCGTCGAAAAATGAGACAGAGATGGGCGGTCATTGTGGGACGCATTGTGGTCATCATGACGACTTGGCAGCCATTTTAGCCTAAGTGCATCAGCGGCGAGTTCGGAATGACGGCGTTGGTTGTGCACACAGTCGGTGACGGACGAGGGAGACTGCAAGAAAATCGATGTGAGCGCTCCAGTCACTGGTACGCCCTCCTCCTCCTGAGCGTGTCGAGCAAGTTCCAGCCCGTTCCAGCAAGACGAGGAAATTCGCCTACTGGGCACGTACGGAGAGAGCGTCGTGTGCAATCGTGCGTAATCGATCGAGGAGTGAGGAGGGGGCCGCCTTGTGCACCCTTTTTTTTTTTTTTTTTTCTTTCACTGATCTGAGGCCTCGTTTTCCTGACTAAAATTATACTCCAATTTGGCCCCCGACTTCAGCTTGCTTCAACGAAGGCCAGCCCGCCATAAGGAAAATCGACAGCCTGGGACGGGACTCTGGGAACGAGTGGCATCAAGGCGGCGCCATGACATGGGGAATGAACAACATTCCTAAAGGGTGTTTTTCGTCAAACTTTTGCAATTCCAAATCAACAGATCAATTTGCTTTTGCCAAGATACTTTTAGAAAATTCGCAGCTTGTTCGTGGCTTTTCAAGGGTCTTTTCATCTTTTTCTGGCGATTAGCCTTGTGACTCGTGTCGTTAGATTCGACTCGTTCATACCACGAGGGTGCTGGATCTTCGCAGTGCGATACTATCAACAATAGTGCTTCGTGTTTGCGCTGATGTGGGTAAAATCGTCGAATGCTGCCGATAACTAGAACTCAGTGGGCATCATTCCTATCTTTCAAGTCTTCACTGAAGGTCATCAAGGTCATTTAATACTGAAGAGAATCCGACGAGTTGCGACAACACTATATTCATAATAAAGACATCATGTCCTGCCATTCTTCCCCTGACGATCGATCAAGCAGAACAACTCTGACGCGAAACATCTCCTCTGACAGCCTCAAGCTGTATTTCCTCCCCACCTTCCTCGCCCAGACGGCTACTCAAATCCGCGAATGCGATCCCAGAGACAGAGGTATCCCGTCCAACAACGTTCCCAGAACGCGAGGAGACCCCAAAAGCACTATCGATCCCTTCCAATAGACCACGGCTGTCCTTGTCATACAGCTCACGCATGCCGATCACAAATCGGGGGAACATGGAGTACATGATGACGGTGTAAATGATTTGGAGGATGAAATACCAGATAGGGATCAATGGGTCACCAAAGTTTGATATTGCGTCGGGGATATTGATGAGCAAA
>JBBPNG010000909.1:0-14633 GCA_038091095.1 Leccinum incarnatum
TGATCGATGGGATCAAGAAGTACCTGCATTTCCGCCTTTCCGCAGAATCTCTAATCCCGCTTCAGCGGCCAGAGGTTGGGAGCACGATACGACTCCCTTCGTGCCGTAAACCTGAGATCGACGGCTGGCGAAACGCTGGAAGGCGATTTCTGGTTGATTTACTTTGCTCCAGTCAACGTTGAGGGAAGACATTTGAGAGATAACCTACAATGAAAATATCGATGATCCGATTATGAGGATGTTTGAACACCACACGGAATCGGACGACCGTGAAGTCAGCTGCACCATAACGTGGGCAAAACCGCGCTATTTCAAGTTATTACTCACTGATCTCTCATGTCGTTCGGGGCACGTCTCCAATCAAAGTCGGCCGAATATCAAAAGTTACAAAGTGATCTTGCAGTCCTTGTTGATAAACGGACACGACTCGATGCCCAGCTATCCGAAAATGAGATGGTCAAAAAAGTTTGTATCGGAGCCTCGGAGCCCCTGGCAAACACTCACTGATCATTTACATCCAGGAGTTTGTGAACCTCACCCCAAACAACACGATCTTCAAGCTCGTCGGGCCCGTACTCGTTCCCCAAGACCACACTGAAGCCCGTACGAATGTAGAGACCCGACTGGATTTCATTCGGGGCGAAATGTTCGTGTACCGGACACCTTCGCCATGTCTGTCTCACTAGCAACGTAGGAAGCGTGTCGATACTCAGATCAAAGACACGGAGGGGCAAGCCGAGAAAATGAAACTCGAGGTATGTCTCTCGCGCATGCGATGTCTAGTGACTAATGTTCTGTAGATTGTCGATCTTCAAGCGCAACTGCCGGCACCGGGTGCAGCATCAAGCTGAGCCATATCGTTCAACATGGCCCTCAATTTTAGATATCGTGTGAGAGCGTTTACAATTGTGTCTTTCTTCAGTCCTCAGATCGCCGTTGATTCTGATCAAACCAGTCGCGTCACTTTGTAGTCGACGCTTTTATTGAAGACATTGACCATGTGCGAGCTAACGAGGTCGGGAGATCAGGAGACAGAAGAAAAGTAAACCAACTTGTGTGCAACGGATTCACTTAGTATGGACGATCACAAGCGTTACAAATGCCAATTGCCCATCAGCTTTCCGTTCTTGGTTCGGGTGCCAAGCGGTTCCTGCCTCTAGGGAAGTGTACCAGCGAGACACCATGAACCTGGAGTCATCGACTGCTTACGCAGGCTCCATACGTGAAATTTTTGCATCATTTGGGCAGAGACAATTTGACGCGACTTGGGGTTGCAATATAGCCGATGATGAGATGTGCAGAAATATGTCTCAAACTGGTGATATATTGATAGCTCACGTCAACTAGATGAGCTCACCCCAAGGGGTCTAAGTGCAAAATTCCGATAAAGCATTTTGCCATGCGAGGCAGGCAGGGACTCCGGTGGCTGGATAATCTGAACGCCATCACGATTGAATATTAATGCATCAAGTCAGCAAGATACACACCATACTACGAATGTGTAACGGGTTCGGCGTGCGCCAGGTCGCGTAGGGTCTCGGGACTATGGATGATTTTCTCGAGCTTGAAGCGTTTGCGAGCAGATATGGGAGGACAGTTGCGAATCAAAACCCTGTCCTGAAGTCGCAATGCTGACCGTGTATCAGCAACGTCAACCTGCACACCCCTACAACTGCATACCGTTCTGCTCATCATGGGTAAGAATTTTTGTAGTTCGCTCGATGCGCTTGACAAGAGAGTCGGGTCAAACACGCAAATTCGTTGATCGTGTGTGCTCACCTTGCCAGTTATTTTGTGAATGACATTCCTATACACCGTCACTGTCGCTGTTTTGTTCATACAACCGACTTTGGTGACGACTCCAGAGAAGGCCATGGGTGGCATACTGAACAAACTTCGTGGAACTGGAAGTGATGGAGAATATTGGTCAACGCGAACCGGCCCAGACTTGGCGTGAGATATTACGTAATATTGCCTTGCATTATAGTACACTACAAATTAGTGCCTCGTACAATCACCTTCCACACCTTGCCGTTTGTCCGTTGCAGACTGGTTGCTATATATGCTATCTAAAAGACGTTTATTTCCACACTTCCGTCTAGGCAGACATCTTGAGTGATGGCCGTGGAGGTGCAAACTTAGATCTAGCTCGGATTCTGGGCCCGTACTTTGTCAAGATAAATGGTACGGGTGTCAATGCAAGGGCGATAAAGCCGACGAGAGAGGACGCCCATTGTGGTCCGAGTTTTGCGTACATTTGAGATCCAAATAACTTGAGAAGTAGTGAGCATAGTGGTACATGGACTCGGGAGTATCACAACACGTACAGGAAAACCACCGCCAAAAGAGCTCCGGACAACCACAGTCGCGGCAAGCGCGGACGCGGAGACAAAGAGATACATATCAACAATGTAGGTCAGCAACCCCAACTGCGCAGTGATGTCAAAAGGCGTTGATGGAAACATGCATTATAACCCAAACTCACGAATATCCAACATATGCTAAAGCCCATTACTAACGCAGAAGCCATCGGGACCCAGATAGATATGCTTGGGAACGAGGTCCATCTGTGTCCAACTTGCCTTAAATCATCAATGGATAGTGATCGAACGACCGACTTACGCAAACCAAAAGAAAGACACAGTGAGGAGCGGTGATGCAATCATGGCCACCCGTAACCTGTACTCCGGCGGTACAGGATCTGGAGCATATTCCTCTACCTTTCTGGCGTAGTCTGTGTCTATAAAGAAGACGTACTAGGATGATCGGTCAGCTTTGCCCAAGAAGTGAGGCACACATCCATACCACGACAGCTGCCAGGAAGCTTCCAATTGGTAACGGGAGAAATACAAGGCCAGCTGGACCGGGACTGAGATGATGGCCTTTCGTATATACGACTGGATACGCTTCAAACAGCAAATAAATACAGCCGTATACGAACTGGACAGAGTTGTCAATGATGAGATGCCGACGCAGCAGATGTTATCTTACGCACACTCATGTATATCGTAGTCACCAGCAGCGTCGGTTCCAGAAAGAGAATTTTGAACGGGCGCGCAAAGATGGCTTCCATCCGGTTTGCAAACGTGGTGGAAGTTCTCTCCATCGCAGCGTAGTATCGCATGTCTCCTGTATTCTTGCGGCGCTCCTTTGCCATCTTGACCAGCAAAATAGGCCTAAAACACGATATCATTCAGTGAGAACCTACATATCAATCCAAGGATTGCATACTCATAAGTTTCCGGTACGCTCAAGATGATTTGTAGCCAGCAAGTGCCTGCCTGTGAACGTATTGGAACCCCTTTTGCAAATCACTACAATGCGACTTACAAAGATAGCCAGAATCCAGAATACCCAGCGCCACGAAACGCCTGCTTCGTAGATGTAACCACCAACTACCGGGCCAATACCTGGGCCAACGAATGGAGCAACAGTGAAGACAGCCAAGGCCATTCCCCGTTCCTTAGGACCCCATATATCCGATATCAAGGCTCTGAGTGTATTGTGAGGAGAAAGGCACTGGCTAAAGGGTGAACACGACATACCCCGAGTTAGATAGCGGAGCAGCTGCGAAAGTCCCGCCAAGAAAGCGAAAAACAAGCATGGAAGCAGTGTTCTTTGCCAAGGCGCAACCTATTTGGAAAGCCTAGGGATTCGAAACCATGGTCAAAAGCGTTGGAAGATATTATCATATGTGATGGACAAACCAGAAATCCAAGGAATGATAGGATAAAGATCGGTCGTCTCCCGTACTGCTCTGAGAGAGGGCCCCATAGAAGAGGGCCTATACAATATCCACAAACGAAAAGGGAGATAGTAAGAGTGCCAACTTCGGCCGAGAAGCCGAATTCTTGGAGCAATAGTGGTAAGATCGGTTGCGGTGCACTACTTGAGAATGTACTATGCAGAATATTCAGCACATGAGATACGCTAAGTTGGACAGGAACTGACGCGCTGAGGACGAGAAGACCGCTTGTCAGAGTGAGATACCATTTCTTGAGGTATGACCAATTCTGAGGAGAGCGGTCAAGACTGGGTGGGACCCGGGAATACAGTCGACTCACCTTGGGATTTCCTGGATCTCCTGGTGAGAAGACAACGAAGAAGGGATCGACGGCTGTTTTGTCGTCGACTACGGGAATGACAAGCTCAGGGTCAATTGCATCGACGGCGGTGGTATTTGAATAAATGGATTCTGAATCCGCTTGCGAGGCTGGCATCGTTGGGTATTTTCTTGTGAAACCATGGTGGATCGTCGCAGCTTATATCGTAGAGAAATGCAAGACGAGGATCGCAAAAATAAGCTGCTGACGAGATGTAGAAGTTGTAATCGGACTATGTAGTGTAATCAAGTTCAACTAAGAACGTTGGTGTCATCAACGGGCCATGGACTTTACAGAAATCTACAAGCAATCAGCGAACCTTGTCAGCTTCAGTCCGGGTGCACATTTTATCCTCAATGCCGTCGAAGACGTCCTCGTCGTGCGTCGCACCGACACGCTCCAGATCACCCGCACTTGGTCGATCACTCCCTCCACGCGGGCTACCACTGAATCGGATCGCTCAATATCGCACGCTGGGTGGTCTTGCGACTCAGAGTATTTGCTCGCAGCCTCGGCCAAAAATGGTGTCGTGCAGGTCTTCAAGCTTCGAGATGAGGCTTGGACTGCCCGCATCGAGACTGGCGCTGAGGGTCTCGTCAAGGCGGAGTGGGCTCCGGATGGCCGAAATATCTTATGCTTTTCGCAATGGGGTGTAAGCGTTCCTGCTCTGCCTTGCATTCCCATGTCGATGACCCCTGCACTAGCTACGGGTTACCATATGGTCAATCGTGACCGGGACCGCCACATACATTCAGTTTCCTATACATCCTGATAGAGGTATCTTGTCACTTTCTGCTCATTCTACATGCTGCAACCATGGCACAGGCTATGCATTCCGCGCAGACGCTCGTTACTTTATACTGGCCGAGCGACATAGATCCAAAGACACTCTTGGCGTCTACGATGTATCCGATTCGTTCAAGCTCGTGCGGGTGCGTTCCCCTGTTCCCCCGGTTTTCAAAGCTGATGTGACGAAAAGATGTCCACAGCATTTTCCACTTCCCACAAGTAACCTGTCTTCTCTTGCACTATCACCCACGGGCAACCATGTTGCGGTGTGGGAAGGAATCTTAGAGGTGGGTTGTTTGAACAACGAGTAATGTTCAGGTCCTAAGGTCAGCAGTACAAGATAAGCATTCTCTCTCTTGCGGGGGATGTGCAAGGAACGTTCTGTCCGAGTCCCGATCCAGGTTTCGGAGTTCGCTCAGTGGCGTGGCATCCTGGGGGGATGTTTCTCGCGGTTGGTGGTTGGGATGACAAAGTCGGTGTGAAGGCCGATCGTCCGTGGGCGCTTGCTTACGCTATCTAGGTCCACATACTCGACAGTCTGACATGGTCTGCGACATGCACGCTGGAGTTGTCGAGCCGGATTACGAGCGGAGTAGTGCGTCAAGAGTTCGGTACAGGCATCGTATTACTAACCAGTCCAACAGACACTATGGCGAGAGCCTGCCAATTGGCTTGAGTCGACTCAAGGCAGAGGGTTCCTTTCTTGTGGGAATCATACCTTCCGCTTGTTATAACGTTAGTGGCTGATTACTGACCAGACGAACGACTCGGGGGTCCACAAACAATAAGCGTGATCAAGGCTGATCTCAGCAAGCCAAGCCCGAAATCTGGAGCGGTGCAACTAGAATGGAACAAGACTGGCAGCCTCTTGCTCATCCGCTATGGTGATGCTGTTTATTTTTACAGGATCTGCGTACTGAATGAGAGGATAGACAGTGTCCCTAACGGGGTACATATCTACGACTTTCCAACGCCGTCGGAGCCCTTCGTGCCGCGCTTGCGATGTGTGCTGATGCACGTGAGGCCGGTGATGCAGGCACGGTGGAACCCGATGCGCAAAGGCAGTCTTGTGATTTGTTGTGGCACTCAGAGTGTTTACACGTGGAGTGACGAGTGGGTGGGAGAGAGGGGGGACGAAGAAGATATGGCCGAGTGCATTGGTGTGCCAGCGAGCAGTAAGCGGTCTGATTCCCTGCGAAGAAGAAGAGATGACTTATGGTCACAGCGAGGTACGAAACAAGGGATGTGCGGTGGGCACCTGACGGGAAGGGAATGGTGCTATTGGACAAGGACAAGTTCTGCTGTGCGTTCGAGGTGGAGGGGGCCGAGTAGTATTTATTATTAAATACGTCTACGCAACCCACGGCAATGACTAAGCTTGTACTTGTAATAGTATTACTTCCTCCTTTCACCCAGATCGACGTCTCCTCGTCGTTATGTTTTCCCGTCATCTTCGTCTCGCCCGTACCCTCGACCGTCGTGCCCTCGCACTCCGTTCAGCGCCTTCGTCGAGGTTCTATGCCTCCCCACCCTCTCATGATCCCAATTCCGACCCCTCCCCGCATAGTTCCGCAAACAAGGGAAAAGCAAAGGCAGATGATACGGGCGCCGACAAGGAGAGTGGTCTTGGCGTAGACATCCCAAGGGGTCTCGAGGGCTTCTTCCAGCGCTACCAGCAGTCCCAGCGCCAGAATTCATCCTCCAGGCAGTCCCATCCCGAGGAAGACGAGTCCCACCGCTCCAAGCCCCCTCCCGGCGGACCCAACAACAATTTCAATCCCAACCAGCTCGCTTTGTTGGCCACAACCGTCGCCATCATTTATGCTTTGAGCGGCTCTTCTTCTTCCTCTTCACGCGAGATCACTTGGCAGGAATTCCGGACCGCATTCCTTGACAAGGCTCTCGTCGACAAGCTCATCGTCGTCAATCGTCAAAAAGTACGAATCAAGCTTCACTCTAATGCAACGGGATCCATGTACCCTGCTGCCGTCGGTGGCGGCGACTACTATTTCTCCATAGGCAGTGTCGAGGCATTCGAGCGCAAGCTCGAAGAAGCCCAGAATGAGCTCGGTATTCCAAGCCATGAGCGCATACCTGTCGCCTACCACGATGAAATTTCCACCATTAACACGCTTCTCAACTTTGCACCTACCATTCTGTTCGCCGGTCTTCTTTTCTACATGAGCCGGCGAGCCGGCGGTTCTGCTGGTGGTGGACCAGGCGGTATCTTCAACATTGGAAAGAGCAAAGCCAAATTGTTTAACAAGGACACCGATGTCAAGGTCAAGTTCAAGGATGTCGCTGGTATGGATGAGGGCAAGGAGGAGATCATGGAGTTCGTCAAGTTCTTAAAGGACCCCTCCAAGTACGAGAAACTTGGTGCAAAGATCCCTCGTGGAGCCATCCTTTCAGGTCCTCCCGGAACAGGAAAGACCCTCCTTGCAAAGGCTACCGCCGGCGAGGCAAATGTACCCTTCCTTTCCGTCTCTGGCTCCGAATTTGTCGAGATGTTTGTGGGTGTCGGATCGTCACGCGTTCGCGATCTCTTTGCCTCGGCCAAGAAGAATGCACCGTGTATCATCTTCATTGACGAAATCGATGCCATTGGCAAATCTCGAGGCAAGGGTGGTAACTTCGGTGGTAACGACGAACGAGAGTCGACTCTCAATCAACTGTTGGTAGAGATGGATGGTTTCGGCACGCAAGAACATGTTGTTGTTCTTGCAGGCACCAATCGTCCTGATGTCCTCGACCCCGCGTTGATGCGCCCTGGTCGGTTTGATAGGCATATCGCCATCGATCGACCTGACGTATCCGGCCGAAAGGGTATCTTCATGGTGCACCTCAAGCCTCTCCGTCTCGCTCAAGAAATCTCGGATACGTCCTCTTTTGCCCAGAAACTTGCCGTTCTCACCCCGGGTTTCTCCGGCGCTGATATTGCCAACGTCTGTAACGAGGCTGCCCTCCACGCGGCGCGCAAAGCCCATGAATATGTCAGAGAAGATGACTTTGAGAGTGCCATCGAACGGGTAATCGCTGGATTAGAGAGGAAGAGCAGGGTGCTCAGCCCAGAGGAGAAGAGGACTGTCGCATATCATGAAGCTGGACATGCCGTCTGTGGTTGGTTCCTTGAACATGCAGACCCTTTGCTCAAAGTCAGCATTATCCCTCGTGGTGTTGGAGCTCTGGGATATGCACAAGTGAGTGTTTTCAGACATTTACATGAGCTGACTGATGACGTGATATCCGATAGTATCTACCCCCGGATCGTTACCTGCTTTCCACACCTCAGATGATGGATCGAATTTGCATGACGCTCGGTGGGCGTGTTTCTGAGGAAATCGTTTTTGGACCGGAAAATATCACAACTGGTGCCCAAGACGACCTTCAGAAGATCACTCGTATGGCCTTCGAAGCATGCGCCAACTATGGCATGAATACGATCATCGGTCCGGTTAGCTACGGAGGTCGTGAAGGTCAAAAAGAGGGCTGGACGAAGCCTTTCAGCGAGAAGACTGCAGAGATGCTTGACGCTGAAGTCCGCAAGATGATCACGTACTTGACTTTCTTTATTCTTGGTTTGCTAGGTGTCTCACGATACATTTCTAGTTCTGCGCATCAAAGAACGACCGAGCTCCTCACCCTTCACCGCGAGGATGTAGAGAAGGTCGCCCAGCTACTACTGGAGAAAGAGGTTATCACTCGGTACGTGACGTAGTTTTAAGGGCCTAACGCGTTGAACGTGAACTTTACTTTTTACAGTGAGGATATGATTGATCTTTTGGGCAAGCGTCCTTTTGTAGGCAAAGCCGATGAGATGGACAAATGGCTTGACCAGAACCGGGGAAGCGAGCGAAGTGCTCCACCTCCATATGAAGAGGCTGCCCGCGATCCAACAGAACCAGCGCCCGCTCCTGTCGCTGTTTCGAAGTCCCTACAGGACTCCAGATGGTGATATGTATTGAGAGAGGGACACGACGTGCTACGTATATTTTTAGATCTAATGACACTCTCTACTCTCAGTTCTGCTAGGCTAGAAATAAGTACTGACTGGACCTATCATCTTGTCCTGCGGGTCGTGATCCGAATAATCATGCGTAGTAAGCATTTGGCTGAGAAGTATTGGAATACCAGGTGGTATTGCTGATAGCACGTAAGAACGAACGTCCGCTGTGGGTTCCGCTCAAGGATCAGAATTTTTTTCTTTTCTTGTTGAGATTCAATTTATGTCCCATTGTGGAGTACATTGACTCTAGGAGGACAATCTGATCAGAATTTTGACCTACGGCTTACAACGTATACCGGAATCCACTCCATGCATCTCCCTTGTCCGCCTGTGCAGCCTCGATAGATTCATATTTCCCATTCTTGATTGCCTTCATGGTATCCTCCTCCAAACAATCACTTCCTATAATCTCGTCGCGTTCCCCGCGATCCCGCCGATTATTCTCGCGCTTCAATTGGACCAGGAAGACGGCCGAGCATATCCATCCGATGGCAATGTATGCTAGGATAATGCCATGGCCAAACCTAAACCACGGGGCATCTTGCGCGCGATACTGGCGACCAATGCGTCACTCGGAAGCCGTCTTTATGATCTTCGATGAATACGTACTACATTAGACGATACAGCGCCATTGATGTTCCCCCTGACGAAACTTAGCGGAGACGCGAGGTATGTAGAATTGTCATGCCTCACCAGCCAATCGCCATCGCGAGCGTCACGCCTCGTTTGTAGGAACCTTCGACATTATTTGCCACCCAAGCACTAAGCAACGTGTGGGTGTTTGTGTTACATCAAGGCGCCTCTCTGACAACACTCACACTGCATTCGCTGTGCATGGCCAACATGCAATTACAAGTTAACCCTGGGGAATCACTTGGTCACGTTGAACGATACTCACGAACAGTTGGATAGATGGCACTATAAAGTTACACTTTAGCGCGACACGCCACTGGAAACTTCACAACTTACGAAGCAGCGAGATAACACGCAAAATAGGATAATGCCGGGTTGGTGGAAGATATCAAGATGATGTAACCAACCAATCCTGAGCGTCGCTCGTCAGAACAACCCCTTGTCACAAGCGCTCGTCTGATGCCGACCTGTGCCAAACAAGGCCCTGAAAAGATATGTCAGATACAGCCCAACCCAAGTATCGATTAGGCTGACAAGTTGATGTAACCCCTGTTACCAAGGTGGTCCCCGAGGAATCCGACGAAGATGGTCACTATGCAAGACCAAACATACACTGGCACCGACAATAAATTCGCAACAGTAGCCTTGTATCCTGCAGTTGTATTCGGACTTGTTCAGTAACACTGGGCATCCGAAACCGGCACGACTGACCAAGCTGATCGTATATAACACAAGTCGATCACACACACTCGCAGAAGAATTGCAGTCCTTACCTGATTGATGATCGTCGGCGTGAACAAGGAAAAAGCGAACAAAGGTCCATCGCTGTTAGAGAAGATTCAACCATAGCGTTCATAAAAAAGCCAAGAA
This sequence comes from Leccinum incarnatum, assembly GCA_038091095.1. Lineage (NCBI taxonomy): Eukaryota > Fungi > Basidiomycota > Agaricomycetes > Boletales > Boletaceae > Leccinum > Leccinum incarnatum. The sequence continues at coordinate 10,402 of JBBPNG010000909.1, forward strand.
AACATTACAAGCCCATGTATATGCCCACTGACATGAGAGGAAGGCGAGGTGACAACGATAGAGCGTAAGGAAGAGACGGAGGCGGTTGAGATGTCGCCGATCAACAATAGCGATTACAAACTCACTTGCGATGTATGTCTTCCAGTCCTTGAGACTCTGCCAAACAAATTTTATCTGGAACTTTTCTCCTCCCGCACTGAATTGCATATCTGCATGGAGACGACGAATGACAAATACTCCTGAGAGATTGTGAAGGACTATCACAAGTGCAGGAAACGCAGAAAACACGGACGTTCAGCCTCAGTGAGGAATCTTGCAGTTTCTGGGAAATCTTGGATGATCCAAAACGAAGCAATTGCACACAAGACAGTGAAGAGGCCTTCAAGGATGAATATCCATGACCATCCCGGCCTCCCTGCGACACCATTCATGTTGGAAATCGCGACTGCCAGGAGGCCACCTAGGATGACGGATATGTCCATAAGACACGCATACACTCGTGATTTGGGCTGGAAGTATATTCACTGAACGCTCCTGCTATAGTCGCTGAAGTGAAAAAGGCAGCAACCCGCGTTCCTACTTCTGACCGTTTGTACCAGCTATCGTATAATGTCAATGCGATGATTGTAGGATGTGATACGACTTGCCATGAGATATAAAAAACGATCCCAGGGTATAACCCTGCCTCGGCTAGGCCGAGTAAAAAACGCAAGGCTGAGAAATAAGTAGTTTAGGCACTGCTAGTCAGGACTCAGTGACACTTACTGAGAAGCCCACTATAATTGCGGACAAATCCATGGCATAACTGTTCTCGGTCAATAAACCCAACTGTCTAGGATAGCAGAAGTGTACGCGAACCATGACGACTCCCCACATGAACATCATGGATGAGAGCCATATGGAAGGTCGGAACCTTCTTAGCAAGACATTGCTTATAGGCTGTGGTACAACTAGTAGTAGTTATCCGCGACGTCCTCGATATCATATACATACCTCGAATGCAGCATAAGGGAAAAAGAAAACTGTCAGTGCGATGAGGTATCGGTTGTCCGTCAAGTGCAAATCAGTTTCTAGACCGTACAACTTGAGGCAGATGAGTCCAAGGTCCGACCTCGCCGGCACCACGGTCAAGCTGGAACGACCCGACTGTGCCCACACACCTTTGCATTTCCTATGGCTCCTCTGTCGAGGAAATTCAAGAGGTATAGCAAGCCCAACCACGGCACGATACGAAAGTCCATCTTTCGGAGTAGCTTTCGCTCGTTTACCTCGCTAGTGTCGACTTCGGGTTTGTATAGTCCGGCGCCGGACACGGCATCCACTGTACAGCTGTTGACCTTTTCGACGGACATCATGGGGGGACACACGGATGTCCGATCGCTGCTTCAAGTTATATAACGGATCGTGGGATCAAGCGTAAATTTGTGAAGCATGACCGACATGATCAGATCCTGTGATGACATTTTGTACGATAAGCGATAACCAGTATCATGACCGAAATTTGGGCCGCCGATACCTTCCAACGTTGACATGCACTACACGAATATTTTGAGGTAAGGGTCAACGCCGACAACGTCTTCGAGTCCCCGTAGCGATTCCCGCAGCCAGTTCTTTACATCCTCGGTCTCCACTCCTGCTGCTCGCACGATATAACCCTGTCCATTGCCTATAGGACTCATAGCCCATATCATGCGCGCGGGCGAGGAAACCTTGAATACCGTCATAGACTGATAGAGTCGATTGAGATGTGCGATGACGCTCTGCACCAAGGGACCAGAGAGAATCAGCGTAGCGTAGCACGAGTAAGGTTGCATCCTCTCTGCGAGAGTACGGGATAACCCATGGTCATGAGAGATTTTGGAGGTCTCGACTCCTTGAGCCTGAGGGGATTCCTCCAGCAGCGTGATGTCCCGCGCTATGCAACGCCCGTCTACGATGACCTCGTTGAGACTGTGATACCGTGAAAATACCCACTCCTCGTCGAGTGATTTTCGGCCGGAAGTAATCCAGTCTAGCAGAACGAGGGATGCATCTTTGGACTCAAGGGTGATTCTTTGGGTTTGGGAGTATGAGGCCGCACGGAAACACGTCACTGGGTCGGGGAGAAGGAACAGAGCACTACCAGCAGCGACGGTGGCTTCTGTGACGTTGGTGGTGGCATTCGGGGCTGCATGTGTTGATTGTCTGAGGCGTGTAGACAAACGATTGTCTGCACGCGCTTTGAACACTTTGGTAGATCCCTTCCATACATGAAGGTGAATAAAGAGCATCGCCCTGGCTCCGATCGCCTACCTGCGATAAAAGAAGGAGCCTACTACCGTCCTTTACATTCACGTTGAGCCTAACATGATCGCCGCTGACGAGACCACCCCCATAGTTCAAAACATAGACGATCGCAACCGCGACTTGAGCAAGTTTTGGGGAGAGAAGCTTGAGGGGATAAGTCGCCGACAGTTCGGTGAAGACAACGGATGAGCCGTGCAAAGCACAAACAATTCGGCCGTGTCCTCCATCGAGTGACTTCATCATGATGGCTTTCGCACTGATGTAATTTGCGGGACAATCTCACAGTATAGCAGCGATTATTAGTATTAGTGTAGCCAGTGGTGTTGAACATGCATTCCTTGTGACCCATACACGTCGAGTAGCAAAGATAAGGAGAAAGAAAAAGAAAAGATCGCTTGAATGAGTGACGGCGAATTATCATAAATCATAAAACCATGCAAGAGAGAAGTGGTAACAATAATGGAGAAACAGAATCTGCTTACAAATGAGAGGCATGATGAACTCGACCATCGAATGTATGCAATGAACAGAGGCTCCCAGTCCGAGATATTACTTAACATGATATACGACAATAGCGGACAAGCAATGGTGGGTGGTCATCGGTGATGACCTGACAGGAAGCATCGGCGGTTCAATACTTCCTGGTGGCAAGTGCACGGATTTCATACAGATAGGATCGGTCTGGTTCGCCAAAAGGACCAGCTTGCCTTGATAATGAGGAACGCCAACCCCGCATCTCGGAACGATGACGCTCTTCAGCGGCGCGACAGACCTCGACGAAATCATCGGCGACATCGTAGACGAGGGATGCGCGTGACCCTCGGTCACTCTCAGATTCGGAGGTCGTTCGAGTGCGACTGCGTGCCGGACTGGGCGCCGTAATGATGAGCGAAGAGGTATGGGATACGCTCGCTTCTGAGGGCGTGTTGCTCGTAGAGTTTAGCTGCTGGCTGGCGCGGATAGTACCAGCTTTGGCTTCCCATTCGTCGTCTTCCTCGTCATCGGCGAGGTCAGCAAAGACATCTGGTTCCTCTTCGTCTGGTGGTAACGTGGATATCCAACACATTCGCGTTGGATCGAAAATCATGTTGCCCACTTTGCGGGCGCCAGAGGCAAAGGAGCCAACAGGGGAGCCGATGGAAGATCCAGTAAGATGTGTGATGAGAGCAGGCCGAGTAGATGTGCCAACGACTGCATCGAAGTCTCGTAGTGCCTGATCATTGCCCTCCCAACGGAGGGTAGAAGGATTCCATTTCATGTCGCCCACAACTTAAGAACAAAGCCTGAGTCTACATTGGGTTAGACAATAGCTCGAACATACCCTTCGGCCCGCCAGCTCCACCGAGGTGGCGTATGAGTGTAGGCTTTCTTCGCGTGTGGCCAAGCACAGGGGAGGACACATCCTTTTTCTTCTTCCCAGAAGATTCCGTAGACTTGTGGAATTCGATGCGTCCAGTACGTCGTAGTGTATTTGTGGCGGGCAGGAGCGTACTCAAAACATCTACCGAGGATGGGTGATGAGTGCCCAGGAATGGAACCCTGACGCATATACTTACCAACGATCGAACTTGTGTCATCTAGCCGTCCTTTTTTGTGCACCGTCCCTTTGTCCTTGTCCTTTTCTTTGCTCGAAGACTTCGAGCACGTCGTGGCGCCTCCGCGGCTCGTGGCCTTGGGTTGAATTCTGAATTTCACCTCCTTGTCCCGGTCAGTCGGGAGGTCATCGAAACCATCCAATTCGGTGCCATCCCCATACGTCCGCTGGCGTTTGGGGCGGCGCAAAAGCTTAGGAGCTAATGATGGTATCGGTGGAGTTCGGCTTTGGGACGTGTGGCTACGCAGGGAAGCAGTGGATGGCGGGCGCGGGGGAATGGGGGAAGTGGCACGATGCGAAGGCTGTGTTTGCGCCATACTGGCAGCGCTGATGGGTGGACCTGGGAAAATGG